>JARQOD010005011.1:0-50841 GCA_033576555.1 Oophaga sylvatica
GTCTGTCTTATATGTCTAATCTGTGTATTTAGCTGAGATCAGCCCATATCCCTTTGGTGGTAGTCAGGATCCTTCTTAGGACTGATTACAGGGTTCAGGGTCTGATAGGAGACAGGGTTAGGTTGGAGACTTGGACCTCTGAACCATTATCAGTACCTCCAAGGTAAGGGATTAGTTAGGACCCCAGTTTAGGGTCAGGTTAGATCCCGGTCCACCTCTTTCCTGTTTCAGCTCATCAAGTCCTCAAGATTAACCCTGAGTTCAGCAGATATCGTGTCAGGTAAATCTATTCTATACTTACATGCTGATGTTGCTATACTAGTTGTTGTATATGTCTCGACCACGCACCACAATTGTGGGTTACCAGGACAATGGGGTACTCAGAGCCGAGCCCATGGAAGTCTATGGGGTTGTCACAGGTAGCGGTGGCTCGGTCTGTGGCCCTGGCGGTCAGGCGTATGTTGGGGGGGTATATTTACAGGGGATAGATATATATATACAGTTCGTGACGCCACCTGTAGTTCTCTGGTAATTTGTACCAGCGCTGCTGTACAGCTCTGAGGGGATGGTGAGGCAGCTAGATGTCGGGTCCCCTACAGGTGGGACTTTTCCCTCAGGTCGATAATTATGGTGGGGTTGTGCAGGGATGCAATTGAATAACACAGTCTCACACATCAGCGTCTTTCCATACCTTTTACTTCAAGTTGTTCAGGCAGGACCCAGGGAGGCTGATGGGGTTGATGGAGGATGAGTTTCGAGGCAACGGCTGAGCAAGTTAGGGGCCTCCTTAACTTTCCAATCAGGATGAGTCCAACCAGCATAAAGCGTAGTTCACTCCTTAAATTCCAGCTATTTCAACGCTGTACTGCCCGGTCAGTATAGTGGTCGAAGCCTTTCAATGATGGAACTAGGTTCTTTCTTTTGCTGATCAGGCTCAAAGTTCCTATTCCAACTGACCTCTGTTACGTACTGACACTCCAAGGCTGCTTGCTGCCACCTAAGGTCCAGTAAGCCTCTGGTTCTTTTATCACTATGCCTGGAGCTATAGTGACACTTCGGTCCCCAGTGACCGGTGACAATGTGCAGGACTTCTCCAATCCTAAAGCACTCTGAATTCCTTCCACTGTGCCTTTCGACTTACTCACACTCTCAATCTCAGCACTAATTCTCACTCCCTCCACCTCAGGAGACGCTTTCAGACTCCCTTGTGCTGAAAACCACACCCCTCTACACCCCTGCTGGGTGTGTCCGAAGTGTATGTGATGTCATGTAGAGCCCTTAACCGTTACCTCTCCACTCATCCTCCTGGTATTGTGTACCTTAAATACCAGGGCTACACATTCCCCCATGGTAAAAGACAGCACTCCCGGGCTGTGAAATACAAAAAGACATTTTGTTTATGCATCAACAATAAACATTAACTCGTCCCATCCGGGAGGTAAGGACTTCTTGAACGTTGCAAGCAAAACATTAAATATAGCAAAATACAAAAGGTATTAAGGCATCAAAACATTCAATAAATACACAGTATTCTTGTGAAGGACCCGCACCAAACCTTCAACGTGGGTCCTGGGTGGGCTGCAGGACATATGAATGCAGACCTCACTCAGTGCCACACCACACGGGTTTTGTATTCAGAGGTAGTTAAGGTGGTTTCATGTAAAATCAAGATAATGCACAAGTGCAACTATATACAAGATAAGTTCTTGGGCTGGCTCAGTCCTCAGCCTCTGAGTCCATTATAAGAAAAAGACACATATATATATATATACATTTTACAATATTCACATTAGTTTGTTATAATTACTGCTGGTATCGAATGGGTATCTTCCCTTTTGTGGTTCGCTCTGATCTACGTGGAGTAGCCTCAGGTACATTAAGTTGTGATCTGTCTGCACTGCGTAACGGCAAACTATAGAACTGCCTCAATCTTTCTATGGATCTGGCAAGCGTACTGATGGCTGGGCGGTGTGAGTCAGCTTCACCAGGGGATCCCATAGCATGGGGCGCTGCTTCTGATGATCCTTCTTGAGATTCTGTAGGTTGAGGTGTTGCTGGAATGGGTAACTCCTGAACTGGCTCAACTGGCACCACAGGCACAACTGGAGGTAGAACTTCCTCTTGTGGCTGATAAAACTGCAACACCGGAATTATTACAGCATCTCCCAGTCTGGGCCAATCCGCAGGGAAATCTCCCAGATCCGTGTGTATGACCTCTTCTTTTCTTTCTTCTGGATTGATGACAGGGTTCTTTCCACAAAGCTTTAAGGGTTCTGGACACAATTTCAAATGGTCTCTGGACACAGTGGATATCGTTCTTCCTCCGTCCTTACTGATGATACAAACTTTTCTGTTGTCATATTTGGAATCTTGTACGACGTAGGGTTCTTGCTCCCACTGATTATCCAATTTGTGCATTTTCCTTTTTCTTTTCAATACTACTTCTCCAGGCATCAAAGGCTTGGCAGGAGCATTCTTGTTGTAAATATCTTCCTGTTTCTCCCGTACCTTGTTGAGACTTTCTTCTACACAGACTTGCACTCTTCTGTATTGCTCTTGCCGATTGCTGTCCCAGTTTTCAACGGCGTCATCGGCCTCCGGTTCTACCACTCCAAGTTCTAGATCCATTGGTAGTCTTCCGGGCCTTGCTCTCATAAGATAGGCTGGAGTGCAGTTAGTGGAACTTACAGGTATATGGTTATACAAGTCAACCAAATCAGGTAGTAAGTCCGGCCATCGATTCCTGTCTTCCAACGGTATGGATCTCAACAAATCAAGGACAATATGGTTCATTTTCTCGCAAAGACCGTTGGTTTGGGGATGGTATGGTGTTGTTCTAATTTTCTTACACCCATACATGTGACAGAACTCCTTGAATAGATCGGCTTCGAAAGCAGGTCCTTGATCGGTTAATACTTGCTCCGGATACCCATGCGGTCTGCAGAAGCTTGCTTGAAAGGTTTCGCTGCCGTCACTGCTGTCTGGTCCTTAACTGGAACAACCACCAGAAATCTAGAGTAATGGTCCACCATGGTCAAGGCGTATGAGTATCCAGATCTACTTGGCGACAATTTGACGTGGTCCAGGGCCACAATCTCCAGGGGACGAGTCGTCCGGATAGGTTGCAGGGGTGCCTTCTGACTACCGTAGTCCTTTCTTCTGAGACCACAGGGTCCACAGTTCCGACACCACCTCTCGATGGAGCTGCGCATCCCTACCCAGTAGAACCGGCATCTCAACAGGGTCTCCAGCTTTCTCCAGCCAAAGTGTCCTGCTTGATCGTGGTATGCCTCCAACACCATTTGGACGTCTGCCTTGGGAACCACTATTTGCCAGACCATCTCGTGGGTCCTGGGATTGACGTATCTCCTGCACAACTTCTCACGGTATAGGAATAACCTGCTTCTCTCGTTCCACAGGAGCTTTGCTGACATAGGTGCATCTTTTTCCAAGGAGGAACCTTCCTGTCTTAACAACTCCTTGATACGGCTGACCACTGGATCGCTGTCCTGAGTCTCTTTCCAGCTGTGATGGGTAAAGGATTTAACGTTGCACCATACTGCTTTCTGTAGACTCGATGCTCGTGGACTACCCCATTTCGATGGAACGCAGGTAGCTCAATTTCTTCCAGGTCGTCCGATTCTTCTTCCGTGTCAGAGTCATGCGGCCTTCGGGACAACGCGTCAGCATTAGCATTCTTTCGACCTGCCCGGTACTTGATAGTAAACTGGTAATTGGACAACCGAGCCATCCATCGCTGCTCCATGGCGCCCAGCTTGGCGGTTTCCAGGTGCGTTAACGGGTTGTTGTCTGTGTATGCCGTGAACTTATTGGAGGCCAGATAGTGCTTAAATCTTTCAGTAATGGCCCAGACCAGCGCCAGAAACTCCAGCTTGAAGCTGCTATAATTTTCCGGATTTCTCTCCGTTGGCCTGAGTTTTCTGCTAGCATAAGCGATGACTTTTTCTTGGCCATTCTGCTTCTGACTGAGAACTGCTCCTAAACCTTCATTACTTGCATCGGTGTACAGCAGGAACGGTTGGTTGTAATCAGGATACGTCAAGACCTCATCTCCTGTAAGGATCTCTTTCATCTTTTGAAATGCTTCAGCCTGTTCCTTACCCCAATTGAAGGGAGGGTTTCTGCTCTTTAGGGATTGTCCTACTAGGAGGTCCTGTAAAGGGGCTGCCTTCTTCGTGTAATCTTTCACGAACCTTCTGTAGAAACCCCGTTAGTCCCAGAAACTGTCGCACTTCCTTGAGGTTCTTCGGCTCCGGCCACTTCTGGATGGCAGTGACTTTCTCTGGGTCCGGCGCTACTCCTTCCGAACTGACGATGTGCCCCAAGTATTGTACCTTCTGTTTGAGTAGATGGCATTTTGAGGGTTTCAACTTCATCCCGTACCTGGACAGGGACTCAAATACTTCTGCCAGGTGCTTCAGATGGTCCTCAAAAGTCTTGGAATACACGATAACGTCGTCTAGGTATAGCAGCACGGTTTCAAAATTGAGATGTCCAGGCAATTCTCCATCACTCTCTGAAATGTTCCTGGGGCACTGCTGAGCCCAAACGGCATTCTGTCGAACTCACAGAGCCCCATTGGGGTGGTGAAAGCCGTTTTCTCACGATCCTCCTCAGCCACAGCCACTTGCCAGTAACCACTAGTCAGATCGAGGGTAGAAAAGTAGTTAGCCGTTTTCAGAGCAGCTAATGATTCCTCTATACGTGGTAACGGGTATGCATCCTTGTGTGTTATGCGGTTCACCTGCCTGTAATCCACACACATTCTCATACTACCATCTTTCTTTTTAACCAGAACTAGAGGGGCTGCCCAGGGGCTACAACTATCCCTTATCACCCCGGCTTTCTTCATATCATGCAACATTTCTTTAGCCTTCTGATAATGGGCTGGAGGTATGGGCCTATACCTTTCTTTGATGGGAGGATGACTGCCTGTAGGGATATGATGTTGTACTCCCTTAATTATCCCAAAATCAAGTGGATTCTTGCTAAACACTTGGGCGTACTCTTGCACCACCCGTAATACCCCTTGCTTCTGGTGAGCGGGAGTGGTGTCCGTCCCAACATGGAGTTGCTGACACCATTCCGCCACCTGGGTTGCCGGGTCATTGTCCTCCGCTATTTGGCGGGAGTCTAAGGACTCAGCCGGGAGAATAGAATTATTATCAACAGCATGTAGTTTAGCAATGGTTGCATAACGGGGTAAGTTTACCTCATCATCTCCCCAATTGAGAAGCCGTACCGGTACTCTTCCATTCACCACTTCTACTACTCCCCTAGCAGTCATAAGTGTAGGTCTATGTTCTGAATGGTGGGGTTCTACTACAGCTTGGTAATTCTGTCCTCTCAGACCTATGGCTGCCCTGCACCAGATGATCATTTCACTCATTGGGGGTATCACAATAGGATCCGAGTCAGTGACCCGTACATTACCAATTTCGCCGTCTGTAAGCTTCGCTTGCTGCTGACACACCAGGGCCCGGATCTCTCTTTGGATTACTCCTTTCTGCCTTGGTCGGGCAATCTCAGCGAGCTGTTGGAGCAAGAACACAACTTCTCCCAAACAATTACTGATAATGTTAGTACCCAAAATTATATTTAACCCGTTCTCCTCATTTACAGTCTTTACTACCAGAAGCCCCTGGTCTTTCAACTCCTCTCTGCCCACCTTCACATCTACACATTTTGTCCCGAGTACTTCTACAGGAAGACCATTAGAAGCATACACGGTAAAGTCAGGGCTCGGGGGTTTAAGACTGTCCATTGACCAGTACTTAGTATATAGGGCATCAGGTATTAGGGTCACCTGGGACCCAGTGTCTAACAGTGCCGGAACTGCAATACCATCTAGGATGATAGACAGGTAGGGTCGCCCACCCACATACCTGCTTTTCCAGTCTAGGGGGCCTGACGGGTATTCTCCTGGGTGTTGGCCCTCGGACCCAGGTTCTGCCCGTTTAAAGGACACTGTGGAGACATATGACCTTTCCGGTTGCATCGGTAACAGGTGATCTCTCGACGAGGAGGGTGTTGATCAGAGGTCGCTCCTGGGGGTGGCGTTGTCCTCCTCCGGGGGGGCGACGTCTTCCTTCTTCTCCGGTGCATCCACGGGACGTCTTCTGGGCAGTCAGCTAACAAGATTTTCCCTTCTTCCTCTTTCCGCAGCTGCAGGGCACTCATCACAGCAGCCAGATTTTTAGTCAGCTGGCGCACCTCTGAGCGCAGACAGTCCAATTCACTAGGAGGTGTCACCTGCGCTTTGGCTTCAGCCACTAGCGGGGAACAGGGGGTTACTGCCGGTTCCAGAGTGACTTCAGCCTGATGATGTTGGGTTGCCACCTCAGGTTTGCCCAGGGGCCGCAGCCCTTTTATTGCCATGTCCTTTAGGGCATCAAAGGTAGCATCCGGATGGTCTAAGGACCACCAGTTTACAGTTCTGCGTTCCTCTTGGGATCTCAATCCCTGTATAAATTGCTCTTTCAGCATCTTATTCTCGTCGATAGCATTTGAATTGTTAATCTGCTTAAGGGTTCTCAGGGCTCCTTGTAGTCGGCACGCGTAGTCCCTGATGCTGTCACCTGGTTGCTGTGAACAGTGGTAGAAGGCCATCCGGAGATCCGTTTCTGTGCGGTCTTCAAATATGGCATGTAGTTTAAGGAAGATCGCAGGTACCGACTCCTGATCAACGGTATCCCAAGTCTCCACTTCCCTTTCAGCAGCGCCAGTTAGCTGCCCTATCAGCACAGCAGCTTTTTGTCTCTCCTGAATGGGGTACATTTCTAGGATGCTGCATAACTTCCGCTTGAAGCCTGCTAATGTGCCTGGCTCACCGCTGTACTGGGGAAGCCATCTCGCCCCAGGCATATAGGGGAGCGTTAGTGGCATGATCGGGACTACCGGACTGGGTGCAGGCCTGCGCCCCCATCTGGCGCTACAATGCCAGCGGTGCGGGATTGGGGGCCTCCGGCGGGGCCGCACTGTCAGCCGGTTGTTGTGACATCTTAGCGCCCCCTTGGTTAAACGGAGCCTACCGGTTTCAGACGCTGCTATTTCACAGGCACAGCAGTGGGAACAGGACCTTCGTCGCAGGCGCTCTGCTCTCAGAGCGTTCACTTCCTGTCGCAGGACCTGCCGATGAGTCAGAACCGGGGGCGTGTCCAAGACTCTGCGCGCTCTTTCAGGTACGCCCACCTTCTTCTCCAGCGCCTGAGGGCGCGAATATGGCGGCAAAATGGCGGATTTTAGCGCCAAAAATAGCAAACAGTCCTTTTTCACAAAAACACTCCACAGGCACACAGGGCTCGCAATTTTGCGAGTTTCGTATCCTGTTCGTGACGCCAAAGTTTTGTCTCGACCACGCACCACAATTGTGGGTTACCAGGACAATGGGGTACTCAGAGCCGAGCCCATGGAAGTCTATGGGGTTGTCACAGGTAGCGGTGGCTCGGTCTGTGGCCCTGGCGGTCAGGCGTATGTTGGGGGGGTATATTTACAGGGGATAGATATATATATACAGTTCGTGACGCCACCTGTAGTTCTCTGGTAATTTGTACCAGCGCTGCTGTAGATCTCTGAGGGGATGGTGAGGCAGCTAGATGTCGGGTCCCCTACAGGTGGGACTTTTCCCTCAGGTCGATAGTTATGGTGGGGTTGTGCAGGGGTGCAATTGAATAACACAGTCTCACACATCAGCGTCTTTCCATACCTTTTACTTCAAGTTGTTCAGGCAGGACCCAGGGAGGCTGATGGGGTTGATGGAGGATGAGTTTCGAGGCAACGGCTGAGCAAGTTAGGGGCCTCCTTAACTTTCCAATCAGGATGAGTCCAACCAGCATAAAGCGTAGTTCACTCCTTAAATTCCAGCTATTTCAACGCTGTACTGCCCGGTCAGTATAGTGGTCGAAGCCTTTCAATGATGGAACTAGGTTCTTTCTTTTGCTGATCAGGCTCAAAGTTCCTATTCCAACTGACCTCTGTTACGTACTGACACTCCAAGGCTGCTTGCTGCCACCTAAGGTCCAGTAAGCCTCTGGTTCTTTTATCACTATGCCTGGAGCTATAGTGACACTTTGGTCCCCAGTGACCGGTGACAATGTGCAGGACTTCTCCAATCCTAAAGCACTCTGAATTCCTTCCACTGTGCCTTTCGACTTACTCAAACTCTCAATCTCAGCACTAATTCTCACTCCCTCCACCTCAGGAGATGCTTTCAGACTCCCTTGTGCTGAAAACCACACCCCTCTACACCCCTGCTGGGTGTGTCCGAAGTGTATGTGATGTCATGTAGAGCCCTTAACCGTTACCTCTCCACTCATCCTCCTGGTATTGTGTACCTTAAATACCAGGGCTACACATATAGAGTGTTGTTCCTGTATTAATAGTTTACTGACATTGTATACATATCATTAGACAGCGTGACATTTTCACTGGCCATAAAAATTATCTCCAGTTACCATGGATCCAGTAGCCCAGCTGGCTCTGCAGTTGCAGGAATTATCCATGGAGCTGACGGACATTAAGTCCAAAGTTTTGTCTCCCCTGGAGCAAACCAGAGTTGAACCTAAAGTAGCTCTCCCGGACAGGTTCACTGGTGGGCGAGACAAATTTTTCACCTTCCGGGAGGCATGTAAATTGTATTTTCGGCTTCGGCCTCGATCATCAGGGAGTGAGGAGCAGAGAGTGGGAATTGTTATCTCACTTCTGCAAGGGGACCCTCAATCCTGGGCATTTTCCCTTCCTCCGGGATCCCGGCTCTACTGTCTGTAGATCAATTTTTTACTGCCCTGGGATTGGTATATGATGACCCAGATCGGGTCTCTCTTGCTGAGACTAAATTACGTAAGATACAGCAGGGAGATCGTCCGGCAGAGGAATTTGCTTCTGAGTTTCGTAGATGGGCCACAGATACTCAGTGGAATGACCCAGCTCTTAGGAGCCAGTTTTGTCATGGGCTTTCTGATAAATTAAAAGATGTTTTGGCTCAGTATGAGTCTCCTCCTTCTCTGGAGGCTGCTATGGCCTTAGCTATCCGTACTGATAGACGGCTTCGGGAGAGGGGTGAGGTAACCCCACTCCCTGTTGTTTCTCCACCTACCACTAAAGTCCCTTATGTTGAGGTTCCCCTTGTCTGTTCGGATGAGCCTATGCAGTTGGGAGGGACATCATTTCGTAGGAGGGGATTGGCGGTACGCCGCAGGACTAGAAGATGTTTTTTTCTGCGGGAAAGAGGGACATTTTGTTGGAGAATGTCCATCCCGTGCCTTGTTGAGCCAAAAGTCGCCGGAAAACTGTTAATCCCAGGTTGTGTGGTGGACGACAACCTGGGAGTATGTATTTCATCCGCCAGTTCTTCTCAGTTCCTTGTACCAGTGGAGGTGGTAGTTGGTACGAGAGTGGAGAGATTGTCTGTGTGTAGCCCTGGTACACAATACCAGGAGGATGAGTGGAGAGGTAACAGTTAAGGGCTCTTCATACATCAAGTACACTTCTGACACACCCAGCAGGGGTGTGGAAGGGAGTGATTTTAGTCAGTCAGTTTCCTGTCCTTGGACAGAGTAGACGTGTCCAGTTTGAGCCTGTCAGCAGTTCAGAAAGTGGAGGCTGGTACAGGTGGTCTAATTCACCTTAGCCTAGTCAGAGCTGTGCCCCACTGGAAGAAAGACTGAACTATCTATTAAGAGTCGAGCAAATCGAAGGGCAAAGTGGAAGGAAGATCATTGGAAAAGTGCTTTTGGCTTGAAAAAGTCCTGCACATTGCAACCGGTCACTGGGGACCGAAGGATCACTATTAGCTACAAGCATAGTGGTGAGAAAACCAGAGATTTACCGGACCCTAGGTCGCGGCAAACAGCCCCATATAGTCAGTACGTAACTGGAGTCAGGTGGAATAGGGACTTTGAGTCAAGCGCAGACAAAAGCAGGAACCTAGTTTCATCAATTGGAAGACTTCACCACAAATCTGACTGGGCAGAACAGCTTTGGAAAGCTGGAGTTATTGAGGGAACTACGCTGCAGGCTGGTTGTACTCATCGTTATGGGACAGTAAAGGAGGCCCCTAACTTGCCTAGCTGTTGCCTCAAAGCTCATCCTCCATCAACCCCATCAGCCTCCCTGGGACCTGTCTTACCATCTTGCAAGTAAAGGTATGGAAAGACGCTGACCGTGTGAGACTGTGTTATTTATCTGCACCCGACTTCACTGACTTCATAGACTTTGAGGGACCAGTCCCACCTGTAGGGGACCCGACATCTAGCTGCATCACCATCCCCTCAGAGATCTATAGCAGCGCTGGTACAAATTACCAGAATACTACAGGTGGCGTCACGAACTGTAAATATATCTATCCCCTGTAAATATATCCCCAACATACGCCAGACCGCCAGGGCCACAGACCGAGCCACAGCTACCTGTGACAAATCCCATAGACTTCTACGGGCTCGGCTCTGAGTACCCCATTGCCCTGGTAACCCACAATTGTGGTGGCGGGTCGACACAAAACTTTGGCGTCACGAACAGGATACGAAACTTGCAGCATTGCGAGCCCTGTGTGCCTGTGGAGTGTTTTGGTGAAAAAGACTGTTGCTGTTGTTTGGCGCCAAATACCGCCATATTTGCCGCCAGATTCGCGCCCTAAGGCGCTGGAGAAGAAGGTGGGCGTACCTGAGAGAGCGCGCAAAGTCTTGGACACGCCCCCGGCTCTGACTCAGCGGCAGGTCCTGCAACAGGAAGTGAACGCTCTGACATCAGAGCGCCTGCGACGAAGGTCCTGTTCCCACTGCGGTGCCTGTGAAATAGCAGCGTCTGAAACCGGTAGGCTCCGTTTAACCAAGGGGGCGCTAAGATGTCACAACAACCGGCTGACAGTGCGGCCCCGGCCGGAGGCCCCAATCCCGCACCGTCTGGTATTGTAGCGCCAGATGGGGGCGCAGGCCCTGCACCCAGTCCGGTAGTCCCGATCATGCCACTAACGCTCCCATATATGCCTGGGGCGAAATGGCTTCCCCAATACAGCGGTGAGCCAGGCACATTAGCAGGCTTCAAGCGGAAGTTATGCAGCATCCTAGAAATGTACTCCATGCCTGAGAGACAAAAAGCTGCTGTGCTAATAGGGCAGCTAACTGGCGCTGCTGAGAGGGAAGTGGAGACTTGGGATACCGTTGATCAGGAGTCGGTACCTGCGATCTTCCTTAAGCTGCATGCCATATTTGAAGACCGCACAGAAACGGATCTCCGGATGGCCTTCTATCACTGTTCACAACAGCCAGGTGACAGCATCCGGGACTATGCTTGCCGACTACAGGGAGCCCTGAGAGCCCTCAAGCAAATTAACAATTTAAATGCTATCGACGAGAATAGAATGCTGAAAGAACAATTTATACAGGGATTGAGATCCCCAGAGGAACGCAGAACTGTAAATTGGTGGTCCTTAGATCATCCGGATGCTACCTTTGATGCCCTAAAGGACATGGCAATAAAAGGGCTGCGGCCCCTGGGCAAACCTGAGGTGGCCACCCAACATCATCAGGGTGAAGTCACTCTGGAACCGGCAGTAACCCCCTGTTCCCCGTTAGTGGCCGAAGCCAAAGCGCAGATGACACCTCCTAGTGAATTGGACTGTCTGCGCTCAGAGGTGCGCCAGCTGACTAAAAATCTGGCTGCTGTAATGAGTGCCCTGCAGCTGCGGAAAGAGGAGGAAGGAAAGATCTTGTTAGCTGACTGCCCAGAAGACGTCCCGTGGATGCACCGGAGAAGAAAGAAGACGTCGCCCCCCCGGAGGAGGACAACGCCACCCCCAGGAGCAACCTCTGATCAACACCCTCCTCGTCGAGAGATCATCTGTTACCGCTGCAACCGGAAAGGTCATCTGTCTACACAGTGTCCTTTAAACGGGCAGAACCTGGGTCCAAGGGCCAACACCCAGGAGAATACCCGTCAGGCCCCCTAGACTGGAACCGCAGGTATGTGGGCGGGCGACCCTACCTGTCTATTATTCTAGATGGTATTGCTGTTCCAGCATTGTTAGACACTGGGTCCCAGGTGACCCTAATACCTGATGCTCTATATACCAAGTACTGGTCAATGGACAGTCTTAAACCTCCGAGCCTTGACTTTACTGTGTATGCTTCTAATGGTCTTCCTGTAGAAGTACTCGGAACAAAATGTGTAGATGTAAAGGTGGGCAGAGAGGAGTTGAAAGACCAAGGGCTTCTGGTAGTAAAGACTGTAAATGAGGAGAACGGTTTAAATATCATTTTGGGTACTAACATTATCGGTAATTGTTTGGGAGAAGTTGTGTTCTTACTCCAACAGCTCGCTGAGATTGCCCGACCAAGGCAGAGAGGAGTAATCCAAAGAGAGATCCGGGCCCTGGTGTGTCAGCAGCAAGCGAAGCTTACCGACGGCGAAATTGGTAATGTACGGGTCACTGACTCGGATCCTATTGTGATACCCCCAATGAGTGAAATGATCATTTGGTGCAGGGCAGCCATAGGTCTGAGAGGACAGAATTACCAAGCTGTAGTAGAACCCCACCATTCAGAACATAGACCTACACTTATGACTGCTAGAGGAGTAGTAGAAGTGGTGAATGGAAGAGTACCGGTACGGCTTCTCAATTGGGGAGATGATGAGGTAAACTTACCCCGTTATGCAACCATTGCTAAACTACATGCTGTTGATAATAATTCTATTCTCCCGGCTGAGTCCTTAGACTCCTGTCAAATAGCGGAGGACAATGACCCAGCAACTCAGGTGGCGGAATGGTGTCAGCAACTCCATGTTGGGACGGACACCACTCCCGCCCACCAGAAGCAAGGGGTATTGCTGGGTGCCATGGAGCAGCGATGGATGGCTCGGTTGTCCAATTATCAGTTTACTATCAAGTACCGGCAGGTCGAAAGAATGCTAATGCTGATGCGTTGTCCCGAATGCCGCATGACTCTGATACGGAAGAAGAATCGGACGACCTGGAAGAAATTGAGCTACCTGCGTTCCATCGAAATGGGGTAGTCCACGAGCATCGAGTCCACCGAAAGCAGTATGGTGCAACATTAAATCCTTTACCCCATCACAGTTGGAAAGAGACTCAGGACAGTGATCCAGTGGTCAGCCGCATCAAGGAGTTGTTAAAACAGGAAGGTTCCTCCTTGGAAAAGGATGCACCTATGTCAGCCAAGCTCCTGTGGAACGAGAAAAGCAGGTTGTTCCTATACCGTGAGAAGTTGTGCAGGAGATACGTCAACCCAGAACCCATGAGATGGTCTGGCAAATCGTGGTCCCCAAGGCAGACGTCCCAATGGTGTTGGAAGCGTACCACGATCAAGCAGGACACTTTGGCTGGAGAAAGCTGGAGACCCTGTTGAGATGCCGGTTCTACTGGGTAGGGATGCGCAGCTCCATCGAGAGGTGGTGTCGGAACTGTGGACCTTGTGGTCTCAGAAGAAAGGACTACGGTAGTCAGAAGGCACCCCTGCAACCTATCCGGACGACTCGTCCCCTGGAGATTGTGGCCCTGGACCACGTCAAATTGTCGCCAAGTAGATCTGGATACTCATACGCCTTGACTATGGTGGACCATTACTCCAGATTTCTGGTGGTTGTTCCAGTTAAGGACCAGACCGCAGTGACGGCCGCAAAAACCTTTCAAGCAAGCTTCTGCCGACCGCATGGGTATCCGGAGCAAGTATTAACCGATCAGGGACCTGCTTTTGAAGCCGATTTATTCAAGGAATTCTGTCACATGTACGGGTGCAAGAAAATTAGAACAACACCATATCACCCTCAAACCAACGGTCTTTGTGAAAAGATGAACCATATTGTCCTTGACTTGTTGAGATCCATACCGTTGGAAGACAGGAATCGATGGCCGGATTTACTGCCTGATTTGGTTGATTTGTATAATCATATACCTGTAAGCTCAACTAACTGCACTCCAGCTTATCTTATGCGAGCAAGGCCCGGAAAACTACCAATGGATTTAGAACTTGGAGTGGTAAAACCGGAGGCAGACGACGCTGTTGAAAACTGGGACGTCAATCGGCAAGAGCAATACAGAAGAGTACAAATCTGTGTAGAGGAAAGTCTCAATAAGGCACGGGAGAAACAGAAGATGTTTACAACCGAACTGCTCCTGCCAAGCCTTTGATGCCTGGAGAGGTAGTATTAAAAAGAAAAAGGAAGATGCACAAACTGGATAACCAGTGGGAGCAAGAACCCTACGTCATACAAGATTCTAAATATGACAACAGAAAAGTTTGTGTCGTCAGTAAGGACGGAGGAAGAACAACAACCACTGTGTCCAGAGATCATTTGAAATTGTGTCCAGAACACTTAAAGCGTTGTGAAAAGAACCCTGTCCTCAATCAAGGAGAAAGAAAGGAAGAGGTCATACACACAGATCTGGGAGATTTTCCTGCGGATTGGCCCCGACTGGGAGATGCTGTGATAATTCCAGTGTTGCAGTTTTATCAGCCACAAGAGGAAGTTCTACCTCCAGTTGTGCCTGTGGTGCCAGTTGAGCCCGCTCAGGAGTTACCCATTCCAGCAACACCTCAACCTGTGGAACCTCAAGATAGATCATCTGAAGCAGCGCCCCATACTATGGGATCCCCTGGTGAAGCTGACTCACACCGCCCAGCCATCAGTACGCTTGCCAGATCCATAGAAAGATTGAGGCAGTTCTATAGTTTGCCGTTACGCAGTGCAGACAGATCGCAACTTGATATACCTGAAGCTACACCACGTAGATCAGAGCGAACCACCAAAGGGAAGTTACCCATTAGATATCAGCAGTGATTATAACGAATTCATGTGAATACTGTAAAAAGTCTATATATATATATGTGTTTTTTTCCCTATAATGTCTTCGTTTAACAATGGACTCAGAGGCTGAGGACTGAGCCAGCCCAAAAACTGTATCCTGTAAATAGTTGCACTAAAGTGCCTTTTTAATGGTTTCACATGAAACCTTGACTTACCTCTGAACCAAAAACCCGTGTGGTGTGGCACTGAGTGAGGTCTGCATTCGGATGTCCTGCAGCCCACCCAGGACCCACGTTGAAGGTTTGGTGCGGGTCCTTCACAAGTATACCGTATATTTATTGAATGCTATTTAATATTTGTATTTCTATATATAATGTTATTGTTTGCAACGTTCAAGATATCCTCACCTCCCGGATGGGACGAATTAATGTTATTGTTAATGTTTGCATGCATAAACAAAAATGTCTCTTTATATTTTACAGCCCGGGAGTGCTGTCGTTTACCATGGGGGAATGTGTAGCCCTGGTACACAATACCAGGAGGATGAGTGGAGAGGTAACAGTTAAGGGCTCTTCATACATCATGTACACTTCTGACACACCCAGCAGGGGTGTGGAAGGGAGTGATTTTAGTCAGTCAGTTTCCTGTCCTTGGACAGAGTAGACGTGTCCAGTTTGAGCCTGTCAGCAGTTCAGAAAGTGGAGGCTGGTACAGGTGGTCTAATTCACCTTAGCCTAGTCAGAGCTGTGCCCCACTGGAAGAAAGACTGAACTATCTATTAAGAGTCGAGCAAATCGAAGGGCAAAGTGGAAGGAAGATCATTGGAAAAGTGCTTTTGGCTTGAAAAAGTCCTGCACATTGCAACCGGTCACTGGGGACCGAAGGATCACTATTAGCTACAAGCATAGTGGTGAGAAAACCAGAGATTTACCGGACCCTAGGTCGCGGCAAACAGCCCCATATAGTCAGTACGTAACTGGAGTCAGGTGGAATAGGGACTTTGAGTCAAGCGCAGACAAAAGCAGGAACCTAGTTTCATCAATTGGAAGACTTCACCACAAATCTGACTGGGCAGAACAGCTTTGGAAAGCTGGAGTTATTGAGGGAACTACGCTGCAGGCTGGTTGTACTCATCGTTATGGGACAGTAAAGGAGGCCCCTAACTTGCCTAGCTGTTGCCTCAAAGCTCATCCTCCATCAACCCCATCAGCCTCCCTGGGACCTGTCTTACCATCTTGCAAGTAAAGGTATGGAAAGACGCTGACCGTGTGAGACTGTGTTATTTATCTGCACCCGACTTCACTGACTTCATAGACTTTGAGGGACCAGTCCCACCTGTAGGGGACCCGACATCTAGCTGCATCACCATCCCCTCAGAGATCTATAGCAGCGCTGGTACAAATTACCAGAATACTACAGGTGGCGTCACGAACTGTAAATATATCTATCCCCTGTAAATATATCCCCAACATACGCCAGACCGCCAGGGCCACAGACCGAGCCACAGCTACCTGTGACAAATCCCATAGACTTCTACGGGCTCGGCTCTGAGTACCCCATTGCCCTGGTAACCCACAATTGTGGTGGCGGGTCGACACATCTGTTCTTCTTGATAGTGGTTCCGGGGCTAATCTGGTTGACGCTCAGTTTGCTCAGGCTCAAGGTATGCATCTGAGTGTATTGGTCAAACCGATCCCTATATTCTCCATTGACGCCAGGCCTCTCGGCCAAGGTAGCTTTGTTCACGAGGTTCATAACATTGACCTTCGGGTAGGGGCAATACATAGGGAACAATTATCTTGTTATGTGTTGGAGGGTCTACCTACTCCTATTGTGTTGGGACTTCCTTGGTTGGTTAAACATAACCCTGTTGATTAATTGGCAGTCCAGAGAAATAAGCCAATGGGGTGAGTTTTGCAAAAGCAACTGCATGAACACAGTCATCAGTGCGGTCGTGCCTAGTACATTGCCTCCTTTTTTGGAGGATTTTGGGGATGTTTTCTCTGAGGAGGGGTGTCAGGAGTTGCCTCCTCATCGCGTGTATGACTGCTCTATTAATCTCCTTCCTGATGCTAAGTTGCCTAAAGCTAGGTTGTATAATCTTTCTGGTCCTGAGAGGCAGGCTATGAAAGATTATATTTCTGAAAGTCTGGCCAAAGGGCATATTAGACCTTCATCTTCCCCAGTAGCCGCGGGGTTCTTCTTGTGAAGAAGAAAGATGGAGGCCTACGCCCTTGCTTGGATTTCCGCAAACTTAATCGGATTACTGTTCGAGATCCGTATCCACTCCCTCTTATTCCTGATCTCTTCAATCAAATTGTTGGCGCCAAATGGTTTTCTAAATTGGATCTCAGGGGGGCGTATAATCTGATTAGGATAAAAGAGGGGGATGAGTGGAAAACGGCGTTTAACACGCCGGAGGGACATTATGAGAACCTTGTCATGCCTTTTGGTCTGACTACTGCACCAGCAGTATTCCAACATTTTGTTAATGACATTTTTCATCACCTTGTGGGGCTGTTTGTGGTTGTATATTTGGATGACATTTTAATTTACTCGCCAGATCTTGTGTCTCATCAGGAGCATGTGAGACAGGTGTTGCAGATCTTGCGAGACAATAAATTATACGCCAAACTGGAGAAGTGTGTATTTGCCGTACAGGAACTTCAGTTTTTGGGTTTTTTGGTGTCAGCCTCCGGTTTCCGTATGGACCCTGAAAAGGTGAGAGCAGTGCTTGAATGGGATCAGCCAGGGGATCTTAAGGCTCTGCAGCGTTTTTTGGGGTTTGCTAACTACTACCGGAAATTTATTTGTAATTTCTCATCTGTCGTCAAACCTCTCACTGACATGACAAGAAAAGGGACGGATTTTTCTAAATGGTCGGACAAAGCTTGCCAAGCCTTTTCCTCTTTGAAGAAATGTTTTGCTTCGGCACCCGTTCTCATCCAACCAGATGCATCTCAGCCGTTCATTGTGGAGGTGGATGCGTCTGACGTAGGGGTGGGTGCTATATTGTCCCAAGGTCCGTCCCCTGGTAAATGGCATCCGTGCTCTTTCTTTTCTAAGAAATTGTCGTCCGCCGAAAGGAATTATGATATCGGCAATAGGGAACTTTTGGCCATTAAGTTAGCTTTTGAAGAATGGCGTCACTTTTTGGAGGGGGCAGTCCACCCGGTTACCGTTATTACTGATCACAAGAACCTGTTGTATTTGGAATCCGCTAAGCGTCTGAATTCCAGACAAGCTCGATGGTCGTTGTTTTTTACCAGGTTTAATTTTGTCGTCACTTATCGCCCGGGGTCTAAGAATGTAAAGGCTGATGCCTTGTCTCGCAGTTTCCCAGGGGCCGGAAAACGGATGACCCGAGTCCTATCCTTCAGGAGGGGGTGGTAGTGTCGGCTGTATTTTCTGAGCTTGTGGAGGAGGTGTTAGAGGCTCAGGGGGACGCCCCTGCAGGACCTCCAGGGAGACTGTTTGTCCCAAATCTGTTGAGACAAAAGGTTATTGAGGCACATCATAATTCTGCTCTAGCAGGACATCCAGGGAGTAAGGCTACTTTAGATCTCCTTTCTCGCCGGTTTTGGTGGCCTAATGCTAATAAAGATGTTATAACTTTTGTCGCGTCATGTGGGGTGTGTGTGCTCGCTCTAAAACCCCTCATACCCGTCCGTCTGGGACCCTTTTACCCTTGAAACTTCCGGAGCGTCCATGGACTCATTTATCTATGGACTTCATTACGGACCTTCCTCCGTCGTCAGGGAATACTGTCATACTGGTGGTTGTTGACAGGTTCAGTAAGATGGCACATTTCGTTGCTCTTCCTGCACTCCCTAATGCTAAAACTCTGGCGCAGGTGTTCATTAGGGAGATCGTTAGACTTCATGGGTTGCCTTCTGATGTGGTGTCAGATAGGGGGTCTCAGTTTGTGTCCAAATTTTGGAGGGCATTTTGTTTACGTCGGGGGATGCAATTGTCATTTTCCTCGGCTTTTCATCCGCAGACCAATGGTCAGACAGAGCGTCTGAATCAGAGCTTAGAGACATATCTCCGGTGTTTTGTCTCAGAGAACCAAGAGGACTGGTCTTCTTTCTTGCCTCTGGCAGAGTTCGCTCTTAACAACAGGCGGAGCGAGTCCACTGGTAAGTCCCCGTTTTTTGGGGCATATGGTTTCCATCCCCAGTTTTGTACTTTCAATGGGGGGGCCCTTCTGGGGTTCCTGAGGAGGAGCGTTTCTCGTCGTCACTTGCTTCTGTGTGGAGAGGTGTATTGAATAATCTGAGTGCGATGGGGAACCGTTACAAACGTATGGCTGATAGGAGGAGAGTTTCTGGTCCAGATCTGAATGTGAACGATCTGGTATGGTTGTCTACCAGGAATATAAAACTTAAAGTGCCCTCCTGGAAACTGGGTCCCAGATTCATCGGGCCGTACAGGATCAGTTCCATAATTAATCCTGTGGCATTTCGTCTGGACCTCCCTCCTACGTTTAAAATTCATAATGTGTTCCACAAGTCATTACTTAAAAGGTATGTGGCACCAGTCATACCGTCACCTCTACCTCCTCCTCCTGTGTTGGTCAATGGTAACTTGGAATTTCAAGTATCAAAGATCATTGACTCACGTCTGAATCGCCGGTCCCTTCAGTACTTTGGAAGGGGTATGGTCCAGAGGAGAGGACGTGGGTCCCTGCGTCTGATGTTAACGCAGATCGTTTGGTTCGGACCTTCCACAGAACTCACCCGGGCAGGCCTTGCCCTGAGGGTCCGGAGGCCCCTCGTAGAAGGGGGGGTACTGTCATGTGTGCATTGCCACGAAGATCGTCGCGGTTGCACATTTTGACTTCTCACAGCTGAGCTGCTGTTTCTTTGTGTTTGGCAGCTAGGGAGTTAATTCTGTCTGTGCTCGGTTCTGGGACTGGGTGCAGTTTCTCCCGGCTGCAATTGATTATTTGTTGATTGGTTTCCTTTAAATTCCTGGTTGTCTGCTTGGGGAGTTGCCAGTGAAACCTTCATGCAGACCACAGATAGGAATGAATCTGTATAGACTTTAGTTGTGAGCTCCTTAGTTGTTCTAAGCTCAACTTGGTTAGAGTTTATTTCCCAGACCATTTATGTTCCTTTGGTGTTTGAGTGTGTATGCAAGCGAGTGTTATCCTGTCTGTCTTATATGTCTAATCTGTGTATTTAGCTGATGTCTCGACCACGCACCACAATTGTGGGTTACCAGGGCAATGGGGTACTCATAGCCGAGCCCATGGAAGTCTATGGGGTTGTCACAGGTAGCGGTGGCTCAGTCTGTGGCCCTGGCGGTCTGGCGTATGTTGGGGGGAATATTTACAGGGGATAGATTTATATACAGTTCGTGACGCCACCTGTAGTCTTCTGGTAATTTGTACCAGCGCTGCTGTAGATCTCTGAGGGGATGGTGAGGCAGCTAGATGTCGGGTCCCCTACAGGTGGGACTCTTCCCTCAGGTCGGTAGTTATATAGGGATTGTGCAGGCATGCAAATAAATAACTCAGTCTCACACGGTCAGCGTCTTTCCATACCTTTACTTGCAAGATGGTAAGGCAGGTCCCAGGGAGGCTGATGGGGTTGATGGAGGATGAGCTTTGAGGCAACGGTTAAGCAAGTTAGGCGCCTCCTTTACTGTCCAATAATGATGAGTCCAACCAGCCTGAAGCGTAGTTCCCTCTATAATTCCAGCTATTCCAAAGCTGTTCTGCCCGGTCAGTTTTTGTGGTCGGAGCCTTCCTGTGAGAAAGCTGAATTCCTATCTTGTCGTGCACTGACTCAAGGTCCTCACTTCCCCTGACCCCAGTTACGTACTGACTATTCGGGGCTGCTTGCCGCGACCTAAGGTCCGGTAAGTCTCTGGTTTTCTTACCACTAAGCGTGAAGCTTTAGTGATCCTTCGGTCCCCAGTGACCGGTAGCAATGTGCAGGTATTCTATACCTATGGCACTTTTCTGTTCTCTTCCACTATGCCCTTCGATTTGCTCAGACTCTTAATAGATATCTCAGTCTGTCTTCCAGTGGGGCACAGCTCTGACTAGGCTGAGGTGAACTAGGCCACCTGTACTAGCCTCCACTGTTATGTTACGGTAGCTGAGGAGTGCAGGCAAAAAAGGAAATACACCAGAGCAGTTGGAATCTATGAGATTGCAGTACCCTGACTAACCACCGCAACTAGAGGCAGCCGTGGAGCGTTCCTACGTTGGTCCTAGACGCCTCGTCACAGCCTGAGAAACTAATTACACCTAAAGATAGAAATAGGAAAGCTATCTGCCCCGGAGCAGAACCCCAAAGATAATAGAAAGCCCCCAAACATGTAATGGCGGTTAGACAAGAGGAAATACTGACACAGAAAGAAAATAGTATGAGCAAACGCTGGGGCCCAAACTATCTAAATAGAAAAGGACAGGAAGGGTACTTACTGCAATCCCAGAAAACCCTGAAAAACACCAACTCTACTAATTTCAAAATCACCTGAGATCACACGACCTCTACCACCTAAATTAGTTCTCTGGTGTAACAAAAACAGCAGCCACTGAAAAAACTGGAAAAAGCAAAAGTACAAAACACAGTGGCTGGACTAAACTGAGAGGGCAAAAGCCCCCGGAGGGGACCCAGAAGGCCCCCACAGAAGTGCAGGACCAAATGCAAAAATATAGAAAAAACACAAAATAAGAAATTGTCTTATCTGATAGCAGGAGATGCAGACACGACACAGCAGGCTACAAGGGAAACTGGAAAGAAGGATTCAGACCAGAACAATTGATCACCGGCAACCCTGATGGGAAAATGATTCCCTTAAATAAGACCAATCAGTAACACCTGATTCCCAGTCTTCACAATCCTCACTAGTACCGCTTGTAACCACCAGAGGGAGGCTCTGCTCAGAACTCATCTCAAACCCATTCACAACAGTACCCCCCCCTTGAGGAGGGGTCACCGAACCCTCATTTGAGCAACCAGGTCGGTCAGGATGAGTTCTATGATACGCACGGATAAGTCTCCTAGCATGGATGTCCGAAGCAAACACCCAAGAATTATCTTCCTGACCATAACCTCTCCATTTAACCAAATACTGGAATCTTCGTCTAGAAAAACGAGAATCCAATATTTTCTCAACCACATACTCCAGATTGCCCTCAACCAAAACAGGGTCAGGAGGCACAGCAGCAGGAACCACTGGCTCAACAAACCTCTTCAACAAGGACTTGTGGAACACGTTATGGATCTTAAATGTCCCTGGAAGAAGCAAACGAAAAGAAACAGGATTAATAATCTCTATGATCTTATAAGGTCCAATGAACCTAGGCTTAAATTTAGGAGATGCTACTCTCATAGGAATATTCTTTGAGGACAACCAGACCAAGTCCCCACTCTAAACCGAGGACCATCAGTCCTATGCCGATTAGCAAACCGCTGGGCCTTCTCCTGAGAGAAGGACAACCTCTCCACTACCTGGTCCCAAATCTGCTGCATACGCTCAACAACAGAGTCAACACCTGGACAGACAGAAGCCTCCGTCTGTCCTGAAGAAAATCGAGGGTGAAACCCAGAATTACAGAAAAACGGAGACATCAAAGTGGCAGAGCTAGCCCTATTATTAAGAGCAAACTCAGCCAAAGGCAAAAAAGAGACCCAGTCATCCTGATCAGCAGACACAAAGCATCTTAGATAAGTCTCCAATGTCTGGTTTGTTCTCTCAGTTTGACCATTGGTCTGAGGATGAAATGCCGAGGAGAAAGACAATTGAACACCCAGTTTAGAACAAAAAGTCCTCCAAAATCTGGAAACAAACTGGACTCCTCTGTCAGACACAATGTTCTCAGGAATGCCGTGTAAACGAACCACGTGCTGAAGGAACAACGGCACCAATTCAGAGGAGGAAGGCAACTTAGGTAATGGCACAAGATGTATCATTTTGGAAAACCTATCACAAATTACCCAGATGGTGGTCATTCTCTGAGAAACAGGAAGATCGGAAATGAAATCCATAGAGATATGGGTCCATGGTCTCTTGGGCACAGGCAATGGCATCAACAAACCACTAGAGCGAGAGCAAGGCTTGGAGCGAGAGCAAGTTCCGCAGGACTGCACAAATTCCCTGACATCGCGAGACAAGGTAGGCCACCAAAAGGACCGACTAACCAAGTCTCTGGTACCAAAAATTCCGGGATGCCCAGCCAATGCGGAACAATGAATCTCAGACATCACACTCTTTTTCCATTGGTCCGGGACAAACAATTTTCCAACAGGGCAGCGCTCGGGCCTATCCTCCTGACACCCCTCCAGAGCAAGTCTCAAATTGGGCGAGATGGCGGAAAGAACTACACCCTCCTTCAAAATAACAGAGGGATCAGATAGCTCAGGAGAGTCCGCAAGGAAACTCCTCGAGAGGGCATCCGCCTTAACATTCTTAGTGCCAGGAAGAAAGGAAACCACAAAATTAAAACGTGTGAAAAACAAGGCCCACCTGGCCTGTCTAGGATTGAGTCGCTTGGCAGATTCCAGATAGACCAGATTCTTATGGTCCGTAAGGACCACCACCTGATGTTTGGCTCCCTCCAGCCAATGTCTCCACTCTTCAAAAGCCCACTTCATGGCCAATAACTCCCGATTACCCACGTCATAATTACGTTCAGTAGGAGAAAATTTTCGAGAGAAAAAGGCACAAGGGTTACTTTTAGAGGTCTCTGGATCTTTTTGGGACAAAACGGCACCTGCCCCAATTTCAGAGGCATCAACCTCCACCTGAAATGGCAGAGAAACATCAGGCTGCCGTAGAACAGGAGCAGAAGTGAATCTCTGCTTAAGTTCCTGAAACGCAGAGACTGCCTCAGGAGGCCAATTCACCACATCAGAACCCTTTCTGGTCAAATCAGTTAATGGTTTAACAATAACAGAGAAATTACCAATAAATTTACGATAAAAATTGGCAAAACCCAAAAATCTCTGAAGAGCCTTTAATGAAGTAGGTTGGACCCAATCACAGATGGCCTGAACCTTGACCGGGTCCATTTCAATAACAGATGGGGACAAAATGAATCCCAGAAATGAGATCTTCTGTACGCCAAAAAGACACTTTGATCCCTTCACATACAGAGCATTCTCTCTCAAAATCTGGAATACAGTTCGAACATGTTTCACATGAGAGTCCCAGTCATTAGAAAAAATCAAGATATCATCCAAATAAACAATCAGAAACTTGTCCACAAAATCCCTGAAAATGTCATTCATGAAGGACTGGAAGACGGAAGGAGCATTAGTGAGCCCAAAGGGCATCACAAGGTACTCAAAATGCCCCTCAGGGGTATTAAATGCCATCTTCCATTCATCCCCGTGCTTAATGCGAATAAGGTTATACGCCCCCCTGAGGTCAAGCTTAGTAAACCAAGTAGCGTTTTTCACCCTGGAAAACAGGTCAGAAATCAAGGGTAACGGGTATTGATATTTCACAGTAATATTGTTCAAGAGACGATAATCAATACACGGCCTTAATGAACCATCTTTTTTGGCCACAAAGAAAAAACCGGCACCTAAGGGTGAAGAGGATGGTCTGATATGACCCTTCTCCAATGATTCCTTGATATAAGACCGCATAGCGTCATGTTCAGGTACAGACAAGTTAAAAAGGCGACCCTTAGGGAATTTACTACCCGGCACTAATTCAATAGCGCAGTCATAGCTCCTATGGGGAGGTAAGGATGCAGATTTACTTTCGCTAAACACATCAGAAAAATCAAACAAAAAGTCAGGAACATCCTCAGCCTGGGGGAGGCAGAAAAAACAGGAGTGTTGGCACTAACACATTGGCAGCCCCAACTGGTTACAGACACAGATTTCCAATCCAAAACAGGATTATGAGACTGTAACCAAGGGAAACCCAGCACTATAATGTCATGCAGATTATATAGAACCAAAAATTTGCAGCACTCCTGGTGATCAGGTTCAACCCTCATTATCACCTGAGTAGAAAACTGGGGTTTATTCTCAGCCAAAGGGGTAGAATCGATCCCCAGTAAAGGAATAGACTTCTGTAGGGGTATCAAGGAAAACCCACAACGCTTAGCAAAATCATAATCCATCAGGTTAATAGCTGCTCCAGAATCAACGAAAGCCTGAGCAGAAAATGAGGACAGAGAGCATATCAGAGTGACAGTTAATAAAAACTTAGTCTGAACACTACCCAAGACAACTGAGCGTGCAAAATGTCTTCCCCGCTTAGGGCAGACTGAAATAGCATGAGAGGCATCACCACAGTAGAAACATAACCCATTGCGCTTTCGAAACTCATGACGCTGTGCCCCAGACACCACTCCATCACACTGCATGGGCTCAGCAGCTGGCTCACAAGGCAACACCACTCCACGCATACTTCTCCGCTCACGCAAACGTCTGTCAATTTGAATCGCCAATGACATAGAATCATTGAGACCAGAGGGGACAGGGAATCCCACCATAACATCCTTTACATTATCCGACAGACCCTTCCGGAAAAGGGCCGCCAAAGCGTCGTCATTCCATTTGGTCAGGACTGCCCACCTACGGAATCTCTGACAGTATAACTCAGCGTCATCAAGCCCCTGATTTAATGCCAACAAGGCTTTTTCAGCTTGATCAGTGACATTAGGCTCATCATACAATAACCCCAAAGCCTGAAAAAACGCATCAACATCACTCAAAACAGGATCCCCAGGTGTCAGGGAAAAAGCCCAATCCTGAGGATCGCCGCGCAGGAGAGAGATGATAATTTGAACCTGCTGCGCTGCGTTTCCTGAGGACTTAGATTTTAAGGCAAAAAACAATTTACAATTATTTTTGAAATTCTGAAACTTAGCTCGATCCCCTAAAAACAAATCTGGCATGGGGATCCTAGGTTCCACAACAGGCAACCCAGCAAGATAGATAGCAATACTCCGAACCTCAGTGGCAAGCTGATCCACACGGCCAGACAACTGTGCAAACTCCATTGGGAGAAAAGATCCTCCCCAGCACCCAGAGATACAGAGGGAAAAAAAAAAAAAAAAAAAATGCAACAAACAGAAAAATATCTCTGACAACTTTTCTTCCTTCAAAATATTTTTTCCCTTCTGTGAGTACCATACAATTTTTATGGCCGGTGATACTGTTATGTTACGGTAGCTGAGGAGTGCAGGCAAAAAAGGAAATACACCAGAGCAGTTGGAATCTATGAGATTGCAGTACCCTGACTAACCACCGCAACTAGAGGCAGCCGTGGAGCGTTCCTACGTTGGTCCTAGACGCCTCGTCACAGCCTGAGAAACTAATTACACCTAAAGATAGAAATAGGAAAGCTATCTGCCCCGGAGCAGAACCCCAAAGATAATAGAAAGCCCCCAAACATGTAATGGCGGTTAGACAAGAGGAAATACTGACACAGAAAGAAAATAGTATGAGCAAACGCTGGGGCCCAAACTATCTAAATAGAAAAGGACAGGAAGGGTACTTACTGCAATCCCAGAAAACCCTGAAAAACACCAACTCTACTAATTTCAAAATCACCTGAGATCACACGACCTCTACCACCTAAATTAGTTCTCTGGTGTAACAAAAACAGCAGCCACTGAAAAAACTGGAAAAAGCAAAAGTACAAAACACAGTGGCTGGACTAAACTGAGAGGGCAAAAGCCCCCGGAGGGGACCCAGAAGGCCCCACAGAAGTGCAGGACCAAATGCAAAAATATAGAAAAAACACAAAATAAGAAATTGTCTTATCTGATAGCAGGAGATGCAGACACGACACAGCAGGCTACAAGGGAAACTGGAAAGAAGGATTCAGACCAGAACAATTGATCACCGGCAACCCTGATGGGAAAATGATTCCCTTAAATAAGACCAATCAGTAACACCTGATTCCCAGTCTTCACAATCCTCACTAGTACCGCTTGTAACCACCAGAGGGAGGCTCTGCTCAGAACTCATCTCAAACCCATTCACAACACTCCACTTTCTGAACTGCTGACAGGCTCAGACTGGACACGTCTACTCTGTCCAAGGACAGGAAACTGACTGACTAAATCACCCCCTTCCACACCCCTGCTGGGTGTGTCAGAAGTGTACGTGATGTTATGAAGAGCCCTTAACTGTTACCTCTCCACTCATCCTCCTGGTATTGTGTACCAGGGCTACACACTGAGATCAGCCCATATCCCTTTGGTGGTAGTCAGGATCCTTCTTAGGACTGATTACAGGGTTCAGGGTCTGATAGGAGACAGGGTTAGGTTGGAGACTTGGACCTCTGAACCATTATCAGTACCTCCAAGGTAAGGGATTAGTTAGGACCCCAGTTTAGGGTCAGGTTAGATCCCGGTCCACCTCTTTCCTGTTTCAGCTCATCAAGTCCTCAAGATTAACCCTGAGTTCAGCAGATATCGTGTCAGGTAAATCTATTCTATACTTACATGCTGATGTTGCTATACTAGTTGTTGTATAGAGTGTTGTTCCTGTATTAATAGTTTACTGACATTGTATACATATCATTAGACAGCGTGACACCTTATGAGAGCAAGACCTGGAAGACTGCCAATGGATTTGGAGCTGGGAGTGGTAGAACCAGAGGCTGATGACAGTGCTGAAGATTGGGACACAACTCGACAAGAACAGTACAGAAGAGTACAAGCCTGCGTGGAAGACAGTCTCAATAGAGTAAGAGAAAAACAAGAGAAGAACTATAACAAAAATGCTCCCGCTAAGCCTTTGATTCCTGGAGAAATGGTGCTCAAAAGGAAAAGAAGAATGCACAAGTTGGATGATCAGTGGGAACAGGAGCCATATGTCGTGCAAAATTCCAATTTTGATAACAGAAAGACCTGTACCATCAGCAAGGATGGAGGAAAAACGACTGCAACTGTGTCTAGAGATCATCTAAAGTTGTGTCCTGGCCCATTAAAGCTTCGTGAGGAAGAACCTGTTGTCCTTCAGAAAGAAAATGATGAAGCGGTCATACACACGGATTTGGGAGATTTACCTGCGGATTGGCCCAGAGTGGGAGACGCTGTAATAATTCCTGTGTTGCAGTTTTATCAACCGCAAGAGGAGTCTCTACATCCAGTCATACCAATTGTGCCAGTGGAGCCAGTTCCAGAAGGACCTGTTCCGGCAGACCCTCAACCATTGGGATCCCAAGCAGCGGAACCACAAGAGGCAGCACCACAAGAAGTGGAGTCCCCTGGTGAAGCAGTACCGCCTCACCCAGTCGCTAGCATGCTTGCCAGGTCCCTAGAGAGGTGGAGTCGTGTCTATAGTTTGCCGTTACGCAGAACAGAAAGGTTAGAGACTACTATACCTGACGCTACCCCACGTAGGTCAGAACGTATCACTAAAGGAAAACTACCTATTCGCTATCAGGAGTAGTCCTAATAAACTAGTCTAGCAAGACCCAGACAGGTTTATTGCAACTGAAAAATGTATAAAGTTTGAAAAAGTATTAATGTAATTATTTGAAATGTGTTTTAACCATGCATGGACTGCGTGGCTGTGGACTGTGCCAGCCCAAGAACTTGCTTTGTAAATAGTTGCACTACAATGCCCTATCTTGGTTTTACACTAAACCATTACTATCTACCTCTGAAGAAAAACCCGTATGGTGTGGCCTACAGTGAGGTCTGCAGTCAGAAGTCCTGCAGCCCACCCAGGACCCACGTGGAAGGTTTTTGGTGCGGGTCCTCCACAAGAATTTGTCTTGTATTATGAGAATGTTTTGATACTTTGATACTTTAGTATTTTTCTAATGTACAAATTGTAACTTTCAAGAAGTCTTACCTGCCGGATGGGAAGAGTTAAAATGTTGTTGTTTAATGCAAAACAAAAATGTTTTCTTTTTCTCTTTTACAGCCCGGGAGTGCTGTGTTTAACCAAGGGGGGGATGTGTGGCCCAGCTATGTCAGGCACACAAATAATCCGGGAGAATGCACAGGAAGGTAACCGCAAAAGCTTGTTATCCATTCACGTCACTCACACTTTCAGACACACCCACCAGGGGTATAGGAGGGAGTGACACGTAGCAGAGCTCATTCAAGTTTCCTGTCTGAGAAGAGCTCAGATCAGTCAGTTTCCTGTCTTAGGACAGTGCAGTTCAGTGTCAGTCCAGTCTGGACTTGGAGGGAGAGGAGAGAGGACTGAATCCTCGCAGAGCTAGCGTAGCTCACCTGACAAGGAAGTGGAGGCTAGTACGGGTGAAGTGAATCATCCTAGCCTAGTCAGAGCTACCCTTAATCAGTACCTCAACAGAAGCTGAAACAAGGAGGATACTGAGAGCTGCTCAGCGAGCTCTGGAGAAAGCTGACATTTCCATCAAAGCTACAAGTGCTTATGATAAGAGCGAGAGCAGGGCGAAGGGCGCAGTGGAGAAGACAGAGAGAAGTGCTTCAGGTACCAAATTATCTGCACTAATTCACCGGACACCGGGGTCCGAAGCGTTGCTAGAGTTTCAAGCTTAGTAACAAGATAACCGGAGGCTATCTGGACTACAGGTCGCAGAGAGCAGCCCTAAGCGCCAATACGTAAACTGAGTCAGGGAGAACAAGGACTTTTAGCAGGGCCCTGCATAGAGGGACTTTGTTCTTTTCAACATCTGATAGTCAGAGACATAGAAGGCTCCACCACAATGTCGGCCGGGCTTTGCAGCTATTGAGAAAGCTGGAGATTGCAGAGTTAACTTCGCTTCATGCAAGTTTGGACTCAGTTATATATGAAGTAAAGGAGGCCTCTAACCTGCTCAGCGGTATCCCGAATGTGCATTCTCCACCCCGACCAGCTCCCCGGGACCTGCCTGAACCATCTACCAGTAAAGGTATGAAAAGAAGCTGCATTGTGTGTGACTGAATTCTTAACTACACCCTGCATCATCACCATAGACTTCCAGGGACCAGTCTCACCTGTGGGAGACTTACCACCCAGCTGCCCCATAACATCCCCTGTGAAGACCCTCATAGCAGCGCTGGTCCAATTGATCAGATACCACAAAGGTGGCGTCACGAACTACCTATCCTAATAATCCCCTGTAAATATTTCCCCATCGCATGACTGCCAGGGCCACGGACCGAGTCCCGCTGCCAGTGACAACTCCCATAGAAATCAATGGGCTTGGCTCCGAGTACCCCATAGCCCTGGTAACCACAATTGTGGTGCGAGTCACAATTTTCTTCAAGCTACAGACTATCTTTGAGGACCGCACTGAAACAGATCTCCGGATGAGTTTTTACCAATGCTCCCAGAAACCAGATGACAGCATTAGGGGCTATGCCTGCCGACTACAAGGGGCCCTGCGAGCACTTAAACAGGTTAACCCCATAAGTGTCAACAAGAGAATAAAATGTTAAAAGAACAATTTGTACGGGGACTGAGGTCCCAAGCTGAAAGCAGGACTGTGCACTGGTGGTCCTTGGATCATCCTGATGCTACCTTTGATGCCCTTAAGGATATGGCAATAAAAGGACTGCGACCCCTGGAAACACCCGAGATGGCAACCCAATGTCACCCAAGTGAAGCCACCCTAAAGCCAGCAGCATCCACCTTTTACCCGCTGGTTGCGGAAGCCAAAACGCAGGTGGCGTCCCCTACTGAGCTGGACTGTCTGCGCTCAGAAGTGCCCCAGCTGACCAAAAACCTGGCCACTGTAATGAGTGCCCTGCGACTGCCGACGGAGGAAGAAGGAAAGATCCTGCTAGCTGACTGCCCAGAGGATGTCCCTTGGATGCGCCGGAGGAGAGGGAGGACGTCGCCCCACCGGAGGAGGACAACGCCACCCCCAGGAAGGACACGAGACCAGCATCATCCTCGCCGAGAGATCATCTGCTACCGCTGTCACAGAGAAGGTCACCCAGCACGTCTGTGTCCTTTAAACGAGCAAATCCTGGGTCCGAGGGCCAACACCCAGGAATAGACTCATCAGGCCCCTCAGACTGGAACCGCAGGTTTGTGGGAGGAAGACCCTACCTGTCCATCATACTGGACGGGATCGCAATCCCTGCCCTGCTGGACACTGGATCTCAGGTAACCGTCATACCTGATGTTCTCTACAATAAATACTGGTCCAGTGACGGTCTCCAACCCCCAAACCCTGACTTTGCCGTATACGCCTCTAATGGCCTCCCTCTTGACTTACTGGGGGCTAAAAATGTAGACATAAAAGTGGGGAGAGTGGAGCTAAAGAATCAGGGACTTCTTGTAGTAAAGACTGTTAATGAGGAAAATAGGTTGAATGTGGTTTTAGGCACTAACATTATTAGTAACTGTTTGGAGGAGGTTGTGTTTTTACTCCAACAGCTTGCCGAAATTGCCCGACCAAGGCAAAAGGGAGTGATCCGGAAGGAGATCCGGACCCTGATGTGCCAGCAACAAGTGAAACTGACCGGTGGTGAGATTGGCAATGTACGGGTAACGGACCCGAATCCCATTGTGATACCCCCAATGAGTGAAATGCTTATTTGGTGTAGAGCAGCCATAGGTCTGAGAGGACAGAACTACCAAGCAGTAGTAGAGCCCCATTGTTCAGAGCACAGACCTACACTCATGATTGCTAGAGGGGTAGTGGAGGTACATAATGGGAGGGTGCCAGTGCGTCTTCTCAACTGGGGAGAGGATGAAGTCAAATTACCACGTTATGCCACTGTTGCTAAGTTACATGCTGTGGATAATAACTCCATTCACACGACGGAGCCCTTAACCTCCCCACAACCAGTGGAGGATAACGGTCCGACCACCCAGGTGGAGGATTGGTGTCAGCAGCTCCATGTCGGGACAGACACCACTCCAGCCCACCAGAAACAAGGAGTATACCGAGTAGTTCAGGAGTATGCACAAGTATTCAGCAAACACCCACTCGACTTTGGAAAAATTAAAGGGGTTCAACATCACAGCAGCACTATCTGTACCTACATTATTTACAGAGAGACAATGAGGCAGCACTATCTGTACCTACATTATTTACAGAGAGACAATGAGGCAGTACTATCTGTACGTACATTATTTACAGAGAGACAATGAGGCAGTACTATCTGTACCTACATTATTTATAGAGAGACAATGAGGCAGTACTATCTGTACCTACATTATTTACAGAGAGACAATGAGGCAGTACTATCTGTACGTACATTATTTATAGAGAGACAATGAGGCAGTACTATCTGTACCTACATTATTTACAGAGAGACAATGAGGCAGTACTATCTGTACGTACATTATTTACAGAGAGACAATGAGGCAGTACTATCTGTACCTACATTATTTATAGAGAGACAATGAGGCAGTACTATCTGTACCTACATTATTTACAGAGAGACAATGAGGCAGTACTATCTGTACGTACATTATTTATAGAGAGACAATGAGGCAGTACTATCTGTACCTACATTATTTACAGAGAGACAATGAGGCAGCACTATCTGTACCTACATTTTTTACAAATAGACAATGAGGCAGTACTAACAGGTACCTACATTATTTACAGAGAGACAATGAGGCAGTACTATCTGTACCTACATTATTTACAGAGAGACAATGAGGCAGTACTATCTGTACCTACATTATTTACAGAGAGACAATGAGGCAGTACTATCTGTACGTACATTATTTATAGAGAGACAATGAGGCAGTACTATCTGTACCTACATTATTTACAGAGAGACAATGAGGCAGCACTATCTGTACCTACATTTTTTACAAATAGACAATGAGGCAGTACTAACAGGTACCTACATTATTTACAGAGAGACAATGAGGCGGTACTATCTGTACCTACATTATTTACAGAGAGACAATGAGGCAGTACTATCTGTACGTACATTATTTATAGAGAGACAATGAGGCAGTACTATCTGTACCTACATTATTTACAGAGAGACAGCGAGGCAGTACTATCTGTACCTACATTATTTACAGAGAGACAATGAGGCAGTACTATCTGTACCTACTTACAGAGAGACAATGAGTCAGTACTTTCTGTACCTACTTACAGAGAGCCAATGAGGCAGTACTATCTGTACCTACATTATTTACAGAGAGACAATGAGGCAGTACTATCTGTACCAAACATTTTTTACAAATAGACAATGAGGCAGCACTATCTGTACCTACATTATTTACAGAGAGACAATGAGGCAGCACTATCTGTACCTACATTTTTTACAAATAGACAATGAGGCAGTACTATCTGTACCTACATAATTTATAAGGAGAGTCAGGTGAAAGAAAGGAAAACATATCAAAAAACTGACCGGCACATCCAAACATAGATTCAGTGTGAACAGGTGCTAAACCTAGAGTCACCAACTCATATACATACAAGAAAAAAAGGTAGCACACTGTAGCGCTATAGCTTGCAAACACGAAATATGAAAAATATGAAAAATGAATTGCATCATTACCTTAGAAATATGAAAAATTGAGAAGTCTTAGCGCATAAGATGGCCAAATTATGTGAGCCTGATAGCCACGTCAAGGCTCTTCTCGTATATCAGGTCCTAACTAATGCCTATCCTCGCTTAGAAAAGTCTGTCTGCATGGGAACATATGAATCCTCTCTTCAGACTAAAATCTACATCTCTGTGGAGGGGTGATGAACCTGTTGTAATTAAAAAGCCTGTGACCACCAGGTGGAGTGCTCAGGTAGAAGGTAAATGAATACATATCAAAAAACTGACCGGCACTGTAAGGTTCTATGTATATATTCCTGAAACTCAGTTTGTTCGTCAGTAGAGTTGAGCGATACTTTCCGATATGCTAAAGTATCGGAATCGGAATGGTATCGCCGATATCACTAAAATATCGGCGATACCCGATACCGATACCGGAAGTCCCATGTAAGTCTATGGGAACAAAATATCGCAACTAAAAAAACCCCATTCTTTCCTTGTAAACACTAAATATACACACATAGAATACATATTATATATATACATGTCATTGTGACATATATATATACATATATGTATAGTTTATACACTTCTACATAGTAAAATATCCTTTGATTCAATTGCCGGGTAAAGCCGGCTTCAGTGAAAAGACAGAAGCACCCGACATGAAATGACACTTGGTGTACATAGGGTTAAACATTTCTTTTCATGTCCTTTGCTATCTAATTTGCACAAACAATTAAATCAGACTATGTGTGCAAAATTTCACACCTGTAGGGGTTAATTAAAGGTGTAAATTCGTTGTAAAAAAAACGGACTTTTTTGCTACGAATTTACACCTTTAATTAACCCCTAGAGGTGTGAAATTTTGCACACATAGTCTGCTTTAATTGTTTGTGCAAATTAGATAGCAAAGGACATGAAAAGACATGGTTAACCCTATGTACACCAAGTGTCATTTCATGTCGGGTCACCCGACATGAAATGACACTTGGTGTACATAGGGTTAAACATTTCTTTTCATGTCCTTTGCTATCTAATTTGCACAAACAATTAAATCAGACTATGTGTGCAAAATTTCACACCTGTAGGGGTTAATTAAAGGTGTAAATTCGTTGTAAAAAAAAACGGACTTTTTGCTACGAATTTACACCTTTAATTAACCCCTACAGGTGTGAAATTTTGCACACATAGTCTGATTTAATTGTTTGTGCAAATTAGATAGCAAAGGACATGAAAAGACATGGTTAACCCTATGTACACCAAGTGTCATTTCATGTCGGGTTCTGCATTTTCACAAAAGCTGGCAATTGAATTAGCGGCTATTATACTATGTAGAAGTGTATGAACTATAAATATATATATATATGTGTCACAAATTCAATGACATGTATATATATATATATATATATATGAGGTGTAAAATTGCTGAAAAAAAATGCGTGGGCTCCCGCCCTATTTTCGCAACCAGACAGACAAAAGCCAGTGAGTGGGGCAGATAATAATAGCCCAGAGAGGGACCATTATTTTTGGCCCCCCCCCGGCTACTTAACATCTGCCCCCAGACACCCCAGAAAGGGCAAATCTCTAATTAGATTTGCCCTTTCTGGCACTTTGCCCGTCTATTCCCATTGCCCTGTAGCGGTGGCGAATGGGTTAATAAGGGGTTAAAATGACCTTGCAATTGAAAGGTCACTTTAAGCCAGGTTAATAATTGAGAGCTGTCAATTAGACAACTATCAATTATTAATCCTATTGTATGAAAGAAAAATCAAACACACACACTTTAATAAAAAAGAAGTTTAATGAAATAATCACACAGTTTTTGACCATATTTTATTTACCTGCTAAAACCATTTCCTGTAATAAAAATAAAATAAAAAAGCAAAATTATTCTTACCTATCCCATGCACAGTCAGGTCCCACGGTGAAATCCTTCAGAAAGGGTTAATGTTTACTGCAGGGACCGCAGCTAATGCTGCAGCCTCACAGTAAACCCCAAATGAATGAGTTCCTCTCCTGCCTGACAGGAGAGTAAAGGCTGGGTGTCACATAACGATACACCAGCGATCCCGACAACGATATGCACTTGTCAGGATCGCTGGTGTATCGCTACATGATCGCTGCTGAGCTGCCAAACAGGCAGCTCAGGCAGCGATCTGGGACAGCGACACTGCGGGTAACATCGCTTAAGGGCCCGTCTCACATAGCGATATCGCTACCGAGATCGCTGCTGAGTCACTAGTTTTGTGACGCAGCAGCGAGCTCACCAGCGATATCGCTGTGTGTGACATTCAGCGACGATCAGTCCCCCTGCCGGGTATCGCTGATCGTCGCTGAAATGTCAGGACCTTTTTTTGATCGCTGGTTTCCCTCTGACAGGCACGCATCGCTGCGTGTGACAGGCGGGAGACCAGCGATCCGCTGGTAACCAAGGTACACAGCGGGTTTCCAGGCACCGCGCAGCGCTTGGAAACCCGCTGTGTACCTTGGATACCAGCTCCCTGCATCAGGGCGCTGGTATCCAAGGTACACAGCGGGTTTCTAGGCACAGCCCCGCGCCTGGAAACCCGCTGTGTACCTTGGTTACCAGCGGATCGCTGGTCTCCCGCCTGTCACACGCAGCGATGCGTGCCTGTCAGCGGGAAACCAGCGATCAAAAAAAGGTCCTGACATTTCAGCGACGATCAGCGATACCCGGCAGGGGGGCTGATCGTCGCTGAATGTCACACACAGCGATATCGCTGGTGAGCTCGCTGCTGCGTCACAAAACTAGTGACTCAGCAGCGATCTCGGTAGCGATATCGCTATGTGAGACGGGCCCTTAAGTGGAAAGCTTAATTGATTGCTTTCCACTTTCACTTCAGGTCAGCCAGGGACACAATCAGTGACGTCAGAGGGAACTGATTAACAAAAATAGGGGTTCCCTTCGAAAAAAAAATGGCGTGGGGTCCCCCCTATTTTTGTTAACCAGCCAGATGAAGCAGACCGCTGAGGCCTGGATTTTCAGGCTGTTAAGGAGCCAAGATCCATGGACCTTGCCAGCCTGATAATACTAGGCCACAGCAGTCTGCATAGCTTGGCTGATTAACAAAAATAGGGGATCCCCTCGAAAAAAATTGGCGTGGGGTCCCCCCTATTTTTGTTAACCAGCCAGATGAAGCAGACCGCTGAGGCCTGGATTTTCAGGCTGTTAAGGAGCCAAGATCCATGGACCTTGCCAGCCTGATAATACCAGGCCACAGCAGTCTGCATATCTTGGCTGATTAACAAAAATAGGGGATCCCCTCGAAAAAAATTGGCGTGGGGTCCCCCCTATTTTTGTTAACCAGCCAGATGAAGCAGACCGCTGAGGCCTGGTTTTTCAGGCTGGTAAGGATCCAATATCCATGGACCTTGCAAGCCTGATAATACCAGGCCACAGCAGTCTGCTTAGCTTGGCTGGTTAACAAAAATAGGGGATCCCCTCGAAAAAAAAACGGCGTGGGGATCCCCCCTATTTTTGTTAACCAGCCAAGTAAAATGCAGACTGCTGCGGCCTGGTATTAAAAGACTGTCAAGGCCCATGGATTTTGGCCCTCAACAGCCTGATAATACCAGGCTACAGCAGCCCCACATTTGGCGCATCAAAAGATGTGCCAATTGTGGCACTTTACCCGGCTCTTCCCACTTGCCCTGTAGCGGTGGCAAGTGGGGTAATAAGGGGTTATTGTCACCGTTGATTGCACGGTGACAATAAGCCCGGTTAATAATGGAGAGGTGTCAATAAGACACCGATCCATTATTAATCCCAAAGTTATTAAATGTATAAAAAAAAGACAAAGCAAGAAAAAAAGTATTTTAATGAAATAAAAGAGACAACACAGTTTTCATTAATTTTATTATACACTCATTCCTGCGACGCCATCGATCTCCTGTAAAAAAAGAAAAAAAACAAACCAACAGTATACCACCTGTCCGACGCAGTCCATAGTAACGACTGTCCCACGACGATCCAGCTGTGCTACATCGCAATGACAGGCAGAGCCTGTCATCGCGACGCAGCACAGCTGATTACCTGCTTCCCCGGCGGTGACGTCATCGGACTGACTGCTTTACGGCCGGGATTACCCAGCAGTCACTGCAGTTATCGCGAGAAACTGCATGTGACCGCCGGGGAAAGAAGATGGCGGCCATGAAGCAGTCCGGGATGTGACCGCCGGAGATCTTCTGCCAGGTAAGTGCCGCTGACTCCTGACAGACCCGACCGACGGACACTGACAGTGACAGTGACAATCCCGATTCCGGTATCCGATAAGACGAAAATATCGGAACTCGGAATCGGAATTCCGATACAGCCAATATCGGCCGATACCCGATATTTGCAGTATCGGAATGCTCAACACTATTCGTCAGCCATTTTACTTTCTGTCTTGCTGCAGCTATCTTGCCCTCAGTCAAAATGGAGTTTCCAGCTTGCATGTTCCCGCCCTGATTCTCTCCTTTGCTTCTTAAGCAGCCACAGCTGAGCAATCAGTGCTTCAGAATCTAGCCTGCAGTGAACCTGTGACTTGACTCCTGTAAGCCTTGGACCTTGTACTCCAGCTATTCCTACTGAGGAACTCTGAAGCACTTGTGGACTCTGAACCCTGCTCTTTGAAAGACCCACGTTTGCATGGACTTACGGTAACAGAGAAGAAGATCCTGAATCTGTATTGGAGAGTGATTGCTGAGCTTGGATTACTCTGGCCTGCTGTGTCTCCTGTTTCTGTGTCTGCAAACTGTGTGACTATTTCTGCCAACTTGTATGAAGTAATACAGGACTTTTCTATATCAAACCTGTGTCTCATGTATGTTCATCGCACCCAAGCACAAGACGCTATATGAACTGTACTACATACATTATAAGATTCTGAAGCCAAAACGTTAGTGTCTGCTGGGTCTGGAAGGCTGTGTCTGCTGTACTGTGGATATCAGACGTCCGGTTGTACTTTCTGTGATGACAGTGGTTGTGACTTCTCACAACCATTCCAGGTGAGCAATTCCCTTAAGTTTTTTCTTTTTGCAGTGTTACCACAGGTAAACACTATTGTTTTTTTTTTTTTTCCTTTCTTTTCTCTTTTTTGTCTGCTGTAACTCTGGATATCAGATGTCTGGTTGAAACTTTCTGTGATGATAGTGGTTGTGACTTCTCACAACCATTCCAGGTGAGCAGTTCCCTTAATTTTTTTTTCTCTCTGCAGTGTTGCCACAGGTGAACACTATTGTTTTTTTTTCTCTCCTCTTCTTCCAGTAATCCTGTCTTAAAAGATCTGGAAAATGGAGGCCCGCATAAAGGAACTTTGCGGAGTGACTGATAATATCCTTGCAGATTTGCAGAATATAAAGACCCGTTTTACAAATCTACAGGACCTCAATAATCACAATTTGCAAGTGGTTGGACAGACTACCCAGGATTTGCGAGCCAGGATTGAGGTTCTAGAGGGGCGAGTCCAGGCTCCTGCCGTAGCCCCGAGTGCTGGGATTCCCAAGTTGCCCCCTTTTCGTTTTGGCGGTGAACGTGAGAAATTCAGGGGATTTATTAATCAATGCAATCTTTTTTTTTTGCACATGCTTCACAATTTCCCGCTGAACGATCTAAGGTGCTTACTATAATTATGTTGCTTACCAACAAGGCTTTAATGTGGGCAAACCCTCTGATTGAGACTGAGGATGATTGTTTGAATCACCTTGATGATTTTATTTCAGCCATGGGGCAGGTGTTTGATGACCCCAATCGAGGTGCAACAGCTGAAGCAGCCATGTTAGCTTTGCGCCAAGGTAAGCACTCGGTAGCTGAATATGCCTTGGATTTCAGGAGATGGGCCCTTGATACCACCTGGGACAGTTCCGCCAAAAAATCTATTTTTCGAAAGGGGTTATCTCCACTGATTAAGGATGAACTTGCTCGTGCCGACCCTCCCACTGCGTTAGGTGACTTTATTAACTACTGCATCCGTATTGATACTCGTCTGACTGAACACAGGCAAGAGAGATGGTTCGAAAGCAATCGTACTAACCTTTTCCTACCTTCCTCTCCAGCTAAGGAACCTTTGAGTAGGATTACACGGGAACCTGAACCCATGCAGGTAGACTCTTTACAACGACGGGTTAGTGATGCACGCAAGGAACATCGTTTTAAGGAGAATCTATGTTTCTATTGTGGTAAGTCAGGGCACTTCATTATAAACTGCCCCAGCCGTTCTCGTAAGACTACTGCAGCACTCATTCATTGTGAGTGTTGCGAGAGGGGATCTGTCAGGTCCGAGCCTCAGGCTCCAGAGAGATCTGCAGCAACAGATCTTGATTTCTCGGACTTAAACTCCGTTACCTCTGAGGACGTTGACTGTGTAAACGCTGCCATTTTTCAAGTTTCCTCAGCGGTGTCCCAGCTGAGTTGTAAGAAAAACAATTCTCATTGCTTTCTTTCCATCAAACTCTGGGTTGACTCAGCTTGGGTGTCTAGCTCTGCTATGATCGACTCAGGGGCAAGTGGAAATTTTATGGATGTCTCCTTTGCTCTGAAACAGGGAATACGTTCAGTGAAGAAGGCTACTCCAGTACAGATGGAAACTGTGGATGGCTCCCTGCTGACCTCTGGACCAGTGGATCAGGAAACAGAGCCTTTGAGGGTTCTTATGGTAAAGATCATCAAGAGAAACTGTCCTTTATGCTTATCTCTTCTCCCCACTTTCCCATTATTCTAGGGCTACCATGGCTGCAGGCTCAGAATCCTACCATTAACTGGGAGACCAAGGAATTACACTTTCCAGAGAAACAGATGAGTCCAAAAGTTTCAGCTTGCTCTGTTCCTAAAGGAATCATGTCAGTCCCTGAACTACCAGCTGTATACCAGGACTATGTGGATTTATGTGACAAGAAGAACGCTGACCAGCTTCCTCCTCACCGTCCATATGATTGTCCAATTGAATTATTGCCTGGAGCAGAGATACCTTTTGGTAAGATCTACCCCCTGGCGGGGCCCGAGCTAAAGGCTTTAAAGGATTACATAGATGAAAATCTAGCCAAGGGCTTCATACGCCCCTCTTCATCTCCTGCAGGTGCACCCATCTTCTTTGTAAAGAAGAAAGATGGATCTCTGAGACCATGCGTAGACTATAGGGAACTCAATAAGGTTACTATTAGAAACCGTTATCCATTGCCTTTAATCCCTGAGTTATTGGAGAGAGTGCGACATGCCAAAATTTTTTCTAAACTAGATCTTTGTGGGGCCTATAACTTAGTCCGTATTAGACCTGGGGATGAATGGAAGACTGCATTCAGGTCACGCTATGGACACTTTGAATATCTAGTTATGCCTTTTGGTCTGAGTACCGCCCCAGCCACTTTCCAACACTTGGTGAATGACATCTTCAGGGATCTCCTAGATACATTCGTGGTCATTTATTTGGATGATATTCTAATTTTTTCTAACTCCACAGAGGAACATCATGGACATGTGAGAATGGTCTTGGAACGTCTAAGACAAAATCATCTTTACATCAAACTTGAAAAGTGTGAATTCCATAGGACCGAAATTCAATTTCTGGGGTATGTACTGTCTACACAAGGAATTAGTATGGATGGAAGCAAAACCCAAGCCATCAAGGATTGGCCAAGTCCTAGAAATGTGAAGGAGGTACAGCGCTTCATCGGGTTTGCCAACTTCTATAGACGTTTCATTAGAAATTTCTCTGAGGTAGTGTCACCTATCACTCAACTTACCCGGAAAGAGTCTAGGTTTTCCTGGACTCCCCAAGCCCAGGAAGCATTTTCCCGTCTAAAAGATAAATTTACCACTGCACCTATCCTAGTACATCCCAACCCCGAGCTTGCCTTCATAATAGAGGTGGATGCTTCAGACTGTGCCGTTGGAGCTATACTCTCTCAGAGAACAGGTGAGAAGAATGTCTTGCATCCCTGTGCCTTCTTTTCCCAGCAGTTGTCTTCGGCTGAGAGGAACTACGATGTGGGCAATAGAGAGTTGTTGGCCATTATTGCCGCCTTCAAAGAATGGAGACACCTTCTTCAGGGAGCTGCACAGCAAATAGTCGTCCTGACAGACCATCGTAACCTTGAGTTTATCAGGTCGGCTAAGTGCCTGACTCCTCGCCAGGCTCGCTGGAATCTTTTCTTAAACCAATTTAATTTTATCATCTCTTATAGACCAGGATCGCGCAATGGAAAGGCTGATGCACTCTCTAGGATTTACTCAGCAGAGACACGTCCAATTACTCCTCCTAAGACTATTCTTCCTGACTCTAGATTCCTAGGAGTAATTCATAATCAAGACCTACTTAAGGACATCAAGGAAGCATACCATGCGGATTCCTTTTTGGCACAACCCCCAAGGGACGTAAGTCTTGTCTTTAAGAATGGTGTGTGGATTCAGGGACAACGTCTGTATATTCCTGAAACAGTCAGATTAAGAGTATTGCAACTCATTCACGATTCCAAGATAGCTGGGCATAGAGGAATTCTAAAGACACAGGAATTTCTTTCTCGTTTCTTTTGGTGGCCCACTTGCAGGAAGGATGTTTTGAATTATGTCACTTCATGTGAGGTCTGTGCAAGATGCAAAACACCTCGCTCTTCACCAACTGGTCTGTTACAGCCTCTTCCCACCCCGTCCCGCCCGTGGGGATCCATTTCTATGGACTTCATTGTGGAGTTACCAACCTCTCAGGGGAAGAACACCATTCTAGTGGTGGTTGACCGTCTAACAAAGGCAGCTCATTTTATCCCTTGTGTCGGCTTACCCACTGCAAAACAGACATCAGATTTGATGATTAAAGATGTGTTTCGCTTACATGGAGTACCGATGAGGTTATTTCGGATCGAGGGGTGCAATTCACTTCTAGGTTTTGGCAAAATTTCTGTGCAGCATTGGACATTAAAGTAAACCTTTCTTCTGCTTTTCATCCCCAGACTAATGGACAGACCGAACGAACCAATCAAACCCTGGAGCAGTATCTCCGCTGCTTTATCTGCCACCTACAGGATGATTGGGTGGATCTACTTCCATTAGCTGAGTTCTCGTATAACAACTCTCAGAGTGCCTCCACTAAACAGTCTCCTTTTACTCTAATCTAGGTTATCATCCTAACATTCTACCACGATTTCCCATAGAAACGCCTTTACCAGCAGTGGCTGAAAGAATCACGTCTTTACAGAAGAATATGGATCTTCTAAAGGAAAATCTGGAATCGGCTCAAGAAAGGTACAAGAAAGCAGCAGATAAATTTCGTAAACCTGCACCAGCTTTCAAGGTAGGAGACTTGGTCTGGCTGTCAACCAGAAATCTTAAGTTAAGGATTCCATCGTCTAAGTTGGGACATAAGTACATTGGACCCTATAAAATCAGTAAAATTATAAGTGCCGTTGCTTGTCGTCTTCAACTGCCCAGAACTATGAGAATCCACCCTGTCTTTCATGTATCCCTACTAAAGGCTGCGACACCCAATACGTTTCCTGGACGTTCCTCTCCTTGCCCTGACCCAGTGCTAGTCGATGGTCAGGAAGAATTTGTGGTGGAAAGGATTTTAGATTCCAGGTTGTATAGAAATCAGTTACAATATCTGATTAAATGGCAGGGCTACCCAGTTGAGGACAACTCATGGGAACCGGTCAATAACGTTAATGCTCCTCGCTTGCTCCGTCAGTTTCATCAGAGGTACCCACACAAGCCTGGTCTGAGGTCATCCGGAGGTTGTCCTTAAGGGGGGAGTAATGTAAGGTTCTATGTATATATTCCTGAAACTCAGTTTGTTCGTCAGCCATTTTACTTTCTGTCTTGCTGCAGCTATCTTGCCCTCAGTCAAAATGGAGTTTCCAGCTTGCATGTTCCCGCCCTGATTCTCTCCTTTGCTTCTTAAGCAGCCACAGCTGAGCAATCAGTGCTTCAGAATCTAGCCTGCAGTGAACCTGTGACTTGACTCCTGTAAGCCTTGGACCTTGTACTCCAGCTATTCCTACTGAGGAACTCTGAAGCACTTGTGGACTCTGAACCCTGCTCTTTGAAAGACCCACGTTTGCATGGACTTACGGTAACAGAGAAGAAGATCCTGAATCTGTATTGGAGAGTGATTGCTGAGCTTGGATTACTCTGGCCTGCTGTGTCTCCTGTTTCTGTGTCTGCAAACTGTGTGACTATTTCTGCCAACTTGTATGAAGTAATACAGGACTTTTCTATATCAAACCTGTGACTCCTGTGTTTTCATCGCACCCAAGCACAAGACGCTATATGAACTGTACTACATACATTACAGGCACATCCAAACATAGATTCAGTGTGAACAGGTGCTAAACCTAGAGTCACCAACTCATATACATACAAGAAAAAAAGGTAGCACACTGTAACGCTATAGCTTGCAAACACGAAATATGAAAAATATGAAAAATGAATTGCATCATTACCTTAGAAATATGAAAAATTGAGAAGTCTTAGCGCATAAGATGGCCAAATTATGTGAGCCTGATAGCCACGTCAAGGCTCTTCTCGTATATCAGGTCCTAACTAATGCCTATCCTCGCTTAGAAAAGTCTGTCTGCATGGGAACATATGAATCCTCTCTTCAGACTAAAATCTACATCTCTGTGGAGGGGTGATGAACCTGTTGTAATTAAAAAGCCTGTGACCACCAGGTGGAGTGCTCAGGTAGAAGGTAAATGAATACATATCAATACATATCAAAAAACTGACTGATATCAGGTCCTAACTAATGCCTATCCTCGATATACGAGAAGAGCCTTGACGTGGCTATCAGGCTCACATAATTTGGCCATCTTATGCGCTAAAACTTCTCAATTTTTCATATTTCTAAGGTAATGATGCAATTCATTTTTCATATTTTTCATATTTCGTGTTTGCAAGCTATAGCGCTACAGTGTGCTACCTTTTTCTCTTGTATGTATATGAGTTGGTGACTCTAGGTTTAGCACCTGTTCACACTGAATCTATGTTTGGATGTGCCGGTCAGTTTTTTGATATGTATTCATTTACCTTCTACCTGAGCACTCCACCTGGTGGTCACAGGCTTTTTAATTACAACAGGTTCATCACCCCTCCACAGAGATGTAGATTTTAGTCTGAAGAGAGGATTCATACGTTCCCATGCAGACAGACTTTTCTAAGCGAGTATAGGCATTAGTTAGGACCTGATATACGAGAAGAGCCTTGACGTGGCTATCAGGCTCACATAATTTGGCCATCTTATGCGCTAAGATTTCTTAATTTTTCATATTTCTAAGGTAATGATGCAATTCATTTTTCATATTTTTCATATTTCGTGTTTGCAAGCTATAGCGCTACAGTGTGCTACCTTTTTCTCTTGTATGTATATGAGTTGGTGACTCTAGGTTTAGCACCTGTTCACACTGAATCTATGTTTGGATGTGCCGGTCAGTTTTTTGATATGTATTCATTTACCTTCTACCTGAGCACTCCACCTGGTGGTCACAGGCTTTTTAATTACAACAGGTTCATCACCCCTCCACAGAGATGTAGATTTTAGTCTGAAGAGAGGATTCATACGTTCCCATGCAGACAGACTTTTCTAAGCGAGGATAGGCATTAGTTAGGACCTGATATACGAGAAGAGCCTTGACGTGGCTATCAGGCTCACATAATTTGGCCATCTTATGCGCTAAGACTTCTCAATTTTTCATATTTCTAAGGTAATGATGCAATTCATTTTTCATATTTTTCATATTTCGTGTTTGCAAGCTATAGCGCTACAGTGTGCTACCTTTTTCTCTTGTAAAGAAAGGAAAACGACCTGACATCTTGAACAGATCAGCCAGTGCCCATGTCATCTTGCTGATGACTATAAGGCGGTGACGTCATTAAGGGGCTGTTCACACTACAATCTCAGCCTCCGCACACAGAGCAGTATGGAAATCCCAGGACTGGGGGAATTTGTTTTTTTTCTCTATTGCTGGTGTTTTTGTATTTTTATGACTTTCTTTTTCCTGGCGTCCTTTACTGTTGGAATATTTATATTGCGTCTGCGCCGTCTCCAGCATTTTATTATTTTTTGCTGGGTATAGTTTAGGTGGAATAAGCCTGTTTGGCCTTTTTTTTTTCCCAAAAGCAACTTAATATAATTTATAAATAAGCATCTTGTCTTATAATGGCTGCTAATTTATCACATACTGTATAACAGTTTTATACATTTGGATCATGGCACAACAATGGGAGGGTGGAGGATTAAATGCACGGTGAGTAGGGGCTTAGAAAAAAAACGCAAATAATTTGATTCGCATTTATAATTACCATAACAATATTATAATAAATAATATAAATAATGAAAATAATGATAAGTAAATAATATCAACAAATAATAATGATAAAAACTATTATAACATAATCTAATATATAAAGCTGAATGTATGTATGTGTGTATGTATGTGGGTATGTTTGTCCGGGATTGGAATCCGCACCGTCGCACTTACGGGCATGAAATTTTACACGCCCGCACGTCTCGACCCCGAAAGAGTCCTAGGCTATGTTTTGAATCGAAATTTTAACCCCGCGCGTTCCAAATCGCCAAACAATTTTGGCCCTATCTACATAATGGGGAGAAAGCTGAATGCTTGTGTGTATGTCCGGCATAGGAATCTGCATTTACGGGCATGAAATTTTGCACACCCGCACGTCTCGACCCCGGGAGCGTCATAGGCTAGGTTTTGAGTCGAAATTTTAACCCCGCGCATTCCAAATCGGCAAATAATTTTGGCCCGGGATAGGAATCTGCACCGTTGTACTTACGGGCATGAAATTTTGCATGCCCGCACATCTCAACCCCAGGAGCATCATAGGCTATGTGTTGAATGGAAATTTTAACCCCCGCACGTTCCAAATCGCCAAACAATTTTGGCCCTATCTACATAATGGGGAGAAAGCTGAATGCTTGTGTGTATGTCCGGCATAGGAATCTGCATTTACGGGCATGAAATTTTGCACACCCGCACGTCTCGACCCCGGGAGCGTCATAGGCTAGGTTTTGAGTCGAAATTTTAACCCAGCGCATTCCAAATCGGCAAATAATTTTGGCCCGGGATAGGAATCTGCACCGTTGTACTTACGGGCATGAAATTTTGCATACCCGCACATCTCAACCCCAGGAGCATCATAGGCTATGTGTTGAATGGAAATTTTAACCCCCGCACGTTTTGGTGTGTGATTTTTATGTGCAGAATAAATTTTTGCTACCATAGTCTATTTTGTTACAGCTAACAGCAGTTATTAATTAACCCGGGCGAAGCCGGGTACTACAGCTAGTAATTAAATAAAAAATAATAAACGGGAAAATACATAAATATAAATAAATAATATATAATGAAAGTAATTATACATAAATAATAATGGGAAAAATTATACATAAATAATATAATATCAAAATAATACATAAATAATACAGAATAAAAAGCTAAATAATAATGAAAATAATAAAAAATAAATAATAACAAAGTAATAATGTCAATAATAAATAATAATAAAAATAATTGTAGTGGAAAAATAATACATAAATAGCATACAGTATAATGAAAGTGATAATACATAAATAATAATTAAAATAATAGGAAAAATAATACATAATATATTATAAAATAATACATAAATAATAATGAAAATAATAATAAATGAAAAATAATGATAAATAATAATTAATAATTATTATTATTAATATTCCGAAAAGAAATAGATAGTAATGAAAATAATAATGCAAAAAAATAATATGTAAATAATATGTAATGAAAATAATCATACGTAAACAATGAAAATAATAATACATATACAATAATAGTAATAAAATAGTAATAACAATAATGGGGAAAAATAATATATAAATAATATATAATAAAAAATTACATAAATTAGAGAAATTAAATAATAAGAATAACTTTTTTTATTTATGTGCTATTGGAAAAATAATATATAGATAACATAAAATAATCCAAATACTATATAAATAAAATAAAAAATATTTTATCTATTATTTATGTATTTATTGTTATTTGCATTATTACATTTTTTTACTATTAGATGAATAATGGTAATATTAATTATTATGATAAATCCATCATATTTCCCTCTCATTGATCCATTTTAGGAAAAGAAAACGGGCAAAATGGATCTGTTACAGAAAGTGCTGCATAATGGAAAATAAATGGGCCACATTGTTGTCTATTGGGGTCATTTTTATTTCTCTGTCCTATAAACTAAAAAGGAGTAAAAATAAAAAAACAGAACTGGAAGATCAGGTGTGAGCAAATTCTTAAAAGTGTAAAAAAAAAATTTGCAAAAATCGGCCATGTAAAATTCTTAAATCTTGTCTGTTTTTGGCGTCAGGGTTCTAACCACAGAGGGATCCGGGGCTCGCATTTGGCTCGGGCACCGGAGCCTCGGGGGTCTAAGAGGTCCCAATACTCTCAATGACCCCTGGTAGTTGGGGGCTGCTGGAGATGTTTAGGCTGCGCCATTGTTCAGGAATATTGCAGCCGAGGCCTCGGAGATTATTGATTTCTAATCCGTGTAATTTACAGCAGAATTGATTTCCTGCGCACGGTGATAAATGCGCCAATTACTGCTGAACAATCGTCGTAAATCATCGTCAGGTTTTCTGCTTTTCTCACCGTTTGTCTCTTCCTCTTTTCATAAATAGAAGGATATAATACGAAATACTCGACCCCAGACCGGACGCCGAGCAGCCAGAGCCTGTACAGACCCCCGAACCAAACCCCCAAAATAAGAGCAGACCCTAGATCAAACCAGGCCCCTAAACAAATACAGGACCCGGAGGAGATCCCCTAATAAAGATCCAGAGACCCCAGACTCACTAAATACACCCTCTAAATACAGACCCCAGACCAGAACCTCTAAATACAGACCCCAGACCAGACCCTCTAAATACAGACCCCAGACCAGAACCTCTAAATACAGACCCCAGACCAGAACCTCTAAATACAGACCCCAGACCAGACCCTCTAAATACAGACCCTCTAAATACAGACCCCAGACCAGAACCTCTAAATACAGACCCCAGACCAGACCTTCTAAATACAGACCCTCTAAATACACCCTCTAAATACAGACCCCAGACCAGAACCCCTAAATACAGACCCCAGACCAGACCCTCTAAATACACCCTCTAAATACAGACCCCAGACCAGAACTCCTAAATACAGACCCCAGACCAGACCCTCTAAATACAGACCCTCTAAATAACCCTCTAAATACAGACCCCAGACCAGAACCTCTAAATACAGACCCCAGACCAGACCCTCTAAATACAGGCCCCAAACCAGACCTTCTAAATACAGACCCTCTAAATACACCCTCTAAATACAGACCCCAGACCAGAACCTCTAAATACAGACCCCAGACCAGACCCTCTAAATACACCCTCTAAATACAGACCCCAGACCAGAACCTCTAAATACAGACCCTCTAAATACACCCTCTAAATACAGACCCCAGACCAGACCCTCTAAATACAGACCCCAGACCAGAACCTCTAAATACAGACCCTCTAAATACACCCTCTAAATACAGACCCCAGACCAGAACCTCTAAATACAGACCCCAGACCAGACCCTCTAAATACTCGACCCCAGACCGGACGCCGAGCAGCCAGAGCAGATCTAAGCCAGAACCTGTACAGTCCCCGAACCAAACCCCCAAAATAAGAGCAGACCCTAGATCAAACCAGGCCCCTAAACAAATACAGGACCCGGGGAGATCCCCTAATAAAGATCCAGAGACCCCAGACTCACTAAATACACCCTCTAAATACAGACCCCCAGACCAGAACCTCTAAATACAGACCCCAGACCAGACCCTCTAAATACAGACCCCAGACCAGAACCTCTAAATACACCCTCTAAATACAGACCCCAGACCAGACCCTCTAAATATAGACCCCAGACCAGAACCTCTAAATACAGACCCTCTAAATACACCCTCTAAATACAGACCCCAGACCAGAACCTCTAAATACAGACCCCAGACCAGACCCTCTAAATACAGACCCCAGACCAGACCCTCTAAATACAGACCCTCTAAATACACCCTCTAAATACAGACCCCAGACCAGAACCTCTAAATACAGACCCCAGACCAGACCCTCTAAATACAGACCCTCTAAATACACCCTCTAAATACAGACCCCAGACCAGACCCTCTAAATACAGACCCCAGACCAGAACCTCTAAATACAGACCCCAGACCAGACCCTCTAAATACAGACCCCAGACCAGACCCTCTAAATACAGACCCTCTAAATACACCCTCTATATACAGACCCCAGACTAGAACCTCTAAATACAGACCCCAGACCAGACCCTCTAAATACAGATCCCAGACCAGACCCTCTAAATACAGACCCTCTAAATACACCCTCTATATACAGACCCCAGACTAGAACCTCTAAATACAGACCCCAGACCAGACCCTCTAAATACAGACCCTCTAAATACACCCTCTATATACATACCCCAGACCAGAACGTCTAAATACAAACCCTAGACCAGAACCTCTAAATACAGACCCCAGACCAGACCCTCTAAATACAGACCCTCTAAATACACCCTCTAAATACAGACCCCAGACCAGAACCTTTAAATACAGACCCCAGACCAGACCCTCTAAATACAGACCCCAGACCAGACCCTCTAAATACAGACCCTCTAAATACACCCTCTAAATACAGACCCCAGACCAGACCCTCTAAATACAGACCCCAGACCAGAACCTTTAAATACAGACCCCAGACCAGACCCTCTAAATACAGACCCCAGACCAGACCCTCTAAATACAGACCCTCTAAATACACCCTCTAAATACAGACCCCAGACCAGAACGTCTAAATATCGACCCCCAGACTTGACCCCTAAATACAGACCCCAGACCAGACCCTCTAAATACAGACCCCAGACCAGACCCTCTAAATACAGACCCCAGACCAGAACCTCTAAATACAGACCCCAGACCAGACCTTCTAAATACAGACCCTCTAAATACACCCTCTAAATACAGACCCCAGACCAGAACCCTAAATACAGACCCCAGACCAGACCCTCTAAATACACCCTCTAAATACAGACCCCAGACCAGAACCCCTAAATACAGACCCCAGACCAGACCCTCTAAATACAGACCCTCTAAATACACCCTCTAAATACAGACCCCAGACCAGACCTCTAAATACAGCCCCAACAGACCTCTAAATACAGACCCCAAATCAGACCTCTAAATACAGGACCCCTAAATACACCCCTAAATACAGACCCAGACCAGCCCTCTAAATACAGACCCCTAAAATACCCTCTAAATACAGACCCCAGACCAGACCCTCTAAATACAGACCCTCTAAATACACCTCTAAATACAGACCCCAGACCAACCCTCTAAATACAGACCTAAAGTACACCTCTAAATACAGACCCCATACACCCTCTAAATACAGACCCCAGACCAGAACCTCTAAATACAGACCCTCTAAATACACCCTCTAAATACAGACCCCAGACCAGACCTCTAAATACAGACCCCAGACCAGAACCTCTAAAACAGACCCCAGACCAGACCCCCTAAAAACAGACCCCAACCAACCCTCTAAAAACAAACCCCCTAAATACACCCCCAAAAAACCCCC
>JARQOD010005012.1:0-50811 GCA_033576555.1 Oophaga sylvatica
AGTTTTTTTTTCCTTTGGGGATTCTGAGGGTACAAGGTTTTGTTTTGGGCCAAAGTGTTTCCAGTATTTCTTCTCGTTCTCCTGTGTAAGCCTGGTTGGTTTCTGAGCAAATTGGTGCTGACTGCCTCCGACCTCCTGTTCTCTGGTCCATGTTCATTCCTCTGTTTCTTCAGTTGCATTCAATTTCTTCTCTTTCTGTACCATAAAGATAATTCTGCTCTTCTAAAACCTTCAGTAATATGAAGGTGTGATGGTTTTCGGTTTGGATTACTGACAGGTGACTGATGGTTTCTTGGTGTTAATTATAAGGGTGATGTTCCTGGTGTTTATTATTTAGGTGACTGAGTTTGGTTTAGATTCTGAAGGTTGACTGAAGCTTCCTGGTGTTAGATTAATGAAGGTGTGTTCTCTGGTGTTAGTATTACTAAGGTACTGATGTTCCTGGTGTTAGTATTACTGACAGGTGCTGAACTTCCTGGGTTAGTATTATGACAGGTGATGATATTGGTGTTAGTATTATGACAGGTGACTGAAGCTTCTGGTTTTTATTACTGACAGGTGACTGTGTCCCAGTGTTAGTATTACTGACAGCGATGATGGTTCCTATGGGGACAATTTCTTACAATGACGGAAGCTTCCTGGTGTTAGTATAACTGACAGGGACGATTTCCTGGGTTTGTATTACTGACAGGTGATGTGTCCCGGTGTTAGTATTACCGAAGTGACTGAGGTTCCTAATCGGGGGCAATTTTGCAGGTGACTGATGGGTTCCGGTGTTATATTACTGACAGGTGCGGATGTTCCTCTTTTAGTGTTTACTGACAGTGATGATGTTCCTGGTGTTAGTGTTACTGACAGGTATGATGTTCCTGGTGTTAGTGTTTGACATACTGTGTTCCGTGTTAGTGTTACTACAGGTGACTGAGTTCCTGCTGTTAGTTTACTGCAGGTGCTGATGTTCCGCGTTAGTGTTACGCAGGTGACTGATGTTCCTGGTGTTGTGTTAGACAGGTACGAGGTTCCTGGTGTTAGTGTTACGACAGGGACTGATGTTCCTCTGTTTGTTTACTGACGGTCATGATGTTCCTCGTTTGTTTTACTGACAGGTGCGATGTTCCGCTGTTTGTTACGACAATGATGTGTTCCGCTGTTTGTTACTGACAGGTACTGATGTCCTGGTGTTAGTTTACTGAAGGTGACTGGTTCCTGGTGTTGTGTTACTGAAGGTGACTGATGTTTCTGCTTTAGTGTACTGACAGGTCACTGATTTCCTCTTTAGTGTTACTGACAGGTGACTGTGTTCCCTCTGTTGGTTACTGACAGGTGGGGATGTTCCTGCTGTTAGTGTTACTGACAGGTGACGTGTTCCTGTGTTAGTATTACTGACAGGTGACTGATGTTTCTGGTGTTGTATTACTGACAGGTGACTGTGTTTCGGGTTTAGTTTATGACAGGTGACTGATGTTTCTGGTGTTAGTATTACTGACCGGTGATGATTTCCTGATGTTAGTATTACTGACAGGTGATATGTCCTGGTGTTAGTATTATGACGGTGACTGTTTTTCTGGTGTTAGTATTACTGACGGTGTGATGTTCCGGGTTAGTATTCGACAGTGACTGTTCTGGTTTATTATGACAGGTGACTAGTTCCTGGTGTTATATTACTGACAGGTGACTGATGTTTCTCGTGTTATTTTACTGCAGGTGATGATTTCTGGTGTTAGTATATGACAGTGACTTATGTTTCTGGTGTTAGTATTACGACAGGTCGATGTTCTGTGTTAGTTTACGAAGGTTGATATTTCCTGGTGTTAGGTTATGACGGGACTGATGTTCCTGGGTTATGTTATGCGGTGCTGATTTCCTGCTGTTAGATTACTGACAGGGACTGATGTTCCTGCTGTTATATTACTGACATTGATGATTTCCTGCTTTTAGTAAAATTAACACCAGAAACATCATCCCTGTCAGTAATACTAAACCAGGAATCAGCACTTGTCAGTAATCTACACCAGGACATCATCACTGTCGTAAACAAACACCGGAACATCTCCTTGTTCAGTAATACTAAACCAGGATATCATCACCTGTCAGTAACTAACACCAAACATCTTCACCTGTCAGTTTTAAAACTAACACCAGAACATCACCCGTCAGTATACTAACACCAGGAACATCAGTCACTTTCAGTAATACTAACACCGAACATCAGTCACCTCAAAATCTAACCCAGGAACATCGTCACCGTCATAATACTAACACCAGAAAACATAGTCCATGTCAGTAAACCAATACCGAAACCTCATCACCTTTCGTAAACTAACACAAGGAACATCAGTCACCTTCAGTAATACTAACAACAGGAACATCAGTCACCTGTCAGTAATACAACACCAGGAACACATCATTCATATACAACACCAGGAACATCATCACCTTCTTTAAATAACACCACAACATCAGTCACATGTCGTAATACCAATACCAAACCATCATTCACCTTCAGTAATACAACACCGGAACTCATCACCTGTCATAATATAACACCGGAACACAGTCACCTGTCATAAATACTAACACCAGGAAATCATCACCTGTCAGTAATATTGACAGGTGATTGATGGTTTTTCGTATTGGATTATGCAGGTGCTGATGGGGTTTTGGTGTTAGTATTATGAAGGTGACTGAAGCTTCCTGGGTTGTATTACGACAGGGGACTGTTTCCTGGTGTAGTTTCTACAGTGACGATGTTCCTGGTGTTATGTTATGACAGGGATGAGTTCCTGCTGTTAGTATTACTGACAGGTGACTGATGTTCCTGCTGTTGTTTACGACAGGGTGACTGATGGTCCTGCTGTTAGTTATTAATGAAGGTGATGATGTCTTGGTGTTAGTATTACTGACAGGGCTGATGTTCCTGGGTTAGTGTTATGACAGTTACTGATTTCCTGCTGTTAGTATTATGACAGGTGACGATTCCCTGGTGTTAGTTACTGACATTGACGATGTTCCTGTTTTAGTTTACTGAAGCTGACTGATGGTTCCATCGGGACAATTTCTACAGGTGACTGAAGCTTCCTGGGTTTAGTATTACTGACAGGTGACTGAAGTTCCTGGTTTAGAAATTACTGACAGGTGACTGATGGTTCCTGGGTGTTGTTTATACAGGTGATGAAGTTCCTGGTTTAGTATTATGAAGGTGGGCTGATGTTCTGGTGTTGTATTATGACAGGTGATGATGTTCCTGCTTTTAGTATTAGACATACTGATGTCCCTGGGTTGATTACGCACTGCTATGGGTCCTTCGGACAATTTCTGACAGGTACTGAAGCTTCCTGTGTTGTATTAGACAGGTGACTAAGCTTCCTTGGTTATATTAGCAGTGAGAAGCTTCCTGGGTTAGTAAGGGAGAAGCTTCCTGGTGTTAGTATTACGCGGGACGAGGTCTGGTGTTATATTACTGAATGTGACAAGCTTTCCTGGTGTTGACAGGTGAAGAAGCTTCCTGGGTTAGTATTACTGACGGTGCTGAAGCTTCCTGGTGTTAGTTTACTGAAGTGACTGAAGCTTCCTGGTCTTAGTATTCGAAGGTGCTGATGTCTCTGGGTTAGTATTCTGACAGGTGATGATGTTCCGGTGTTAGTTTTACTGACAGGTGACTGATGCTCTGGTGTTAGATTACTGACAGTGACTGAAGCTTCCGGTGTTAGTATTACTGACAGGGACTGTGTTCCTATGTTGTATTACTGCAGGTGCTGAAGCTTCCTGATTTAGTATTACTGGAAGGTGACTGAAGCTTCCTGGTTTTAGTTATGACGGTGACTGAAGTTCCGATGTTATATTACTGACAGGTGACTGAAGTTCCTGGGTTTAGATTTGACAGGTGACGTGTTCCTGGTTATATTTGACAGGGACTGAAGCTCCTGGGTTGTTTACGGCGGTGACTGAAGCTTTATGTTAGTATTACTGACAGGTGACTGAAGCTTCCTGGTGTTTTTACTGACGGTGCTGTTTCCTGGTGTTAGATTACTGACAGGTGACTATTTCCTGGTTTAGTATTCTGACAGGTCTGAAGCTTCCGGTCTTAGTTTATGACAGGTTCTGATGTCTCTGGTTTTATTTTTACTACAGGTGATGATGTTCTGGGTTAGTTACTGACTTGAGTGGCCTGGTTTAGTATTACTGACAGGTGACTGAAGCTTCCTGGTCTTTATTACTGACGGTGGATGGTTCCTGGGTTAGTATTATGCGGTGCTGAAGCTTCCTGGTGTTTAGTATTACTGACAGGTGACGATGGTTCCTGTTTAGTATAGACAGGTGACTGAAGTTCCTGGTGTTATATTCTGACAGGTGACTGATGTTCCTGGTTTTGTATTAGACAGGGACTGAAGCTTCGGTGTTGATTACTGACAGGTGACTGATGTTCCTGTCTTAGTTTACGACAGGTGATGAGTCCCTGGGTTAGTATTACTGACGGTGACTGTTCTCTGGTGTTTGATTACTGCAGGTGAATGTTTTCGGTTTTGTATTACGACAGGTGATGAAGCTTCCTGGTGTTATATTCTGACAGGTGGGCTGAACTTCCGGTCTTGTATTACTGACAGGTGACGATGTCTCTGGTGTTAGTATTACGAAGGTACGAGTTCCTGGTGTTAGTTTATACAGGTGGGTGATGGTTCTTATGTTAGTATTATGACAGGGACTGATGTTCCTGGTGTTAGTTTATGACGGTGACTGAAGCTTCCTGTGTTTATATTACGGGAAGGTTACTAAGCTTCCGGTTTGATTCTGACAGGTACGATGTTCCTGGTGTTGTAACGACAGGGGGATGAAGCTTCCTGGGTTAGATTACTCAGGTGAGAGGTTCCTGATGTTATTTACGAAGGTGATGATGTTCCTGGGTTAGTAATATTAACACCAGAAACACATTCACCTGTCAGTAATACTAACACCAGGACCTCAATTACCTGTCATAAGACTAACACCGGGAATCAGTCACATGTCATTAACACCGGAAAACAGTCACCGTCAGTAATACTAACACCGAAGCTTCGTCCCTGCAGTAATACAACACCAAACATCAGTCACCTGTCAGAATACGAAAGGTGATTGATGGTTTTGGTATTGGTATTACTGACAGGTGACTGATGGTTTTGGTGTTAGTATTACTGACGGTGACTGATTTCTGGTGTTGTATTTGACAAGGGACGAAGCTTCCTAGTGTTTAGATTACTGCAGGTTGAGCTTCCGGTGTTATATTACTGACAGGTGATGATGTCCCCTTGGGTTAGTTTACTGACATACTGAAGCTTCCTGGGTTATATTACTGACGGTGACTGAAGCTTCTTGTTATATTACTGACAGGTATGAAGCTTCCTGGTGTTAGATTACTGACAGGTATGAAGCTTCCTGGTTTTAGATTACTGAAGGGACTGTTTCCTGCGTTAGTATTCTGACGGTGATGAAGCTTCGTGGTGTTAGTATTACGACAGGTGACTGATGGTTTGGTGTTAGTAATACAACACCTAAGCTTCTCACCTTCGTAAACTAACACCAGGACTTCGTCACTGTCGTAATACTGACAGGTGACTGAACTTCCTGGTGTTAGATTACTGACAGGTGACTGATGCCCGGTGTTGTATTACGCAGCTGAGAGGTTCCCCCTCGGGCAATTTCTTTCAATGATGAAGCTTCCTGGTGTTTAGTAATAACTGACAGGTGCGATGTTTCTGGTGTTAGTATTAGACAGGGACTGATGTCCCTGGGTTAGTATTAACGAAGCTGACGATTTTCCATGGGAAATTTCTGACAGGTACTGATGGTTCCTGGTGTTGTTTACTAAGGTGAAGGTGTTCCTGCGTCATGTTATACCGTGATGTGTTCTGGTGTTGTATTATTACATGTGATGTTTCTTGTTTAGCTTAGACAGGTGACTGATGTTCCGGTGTTAGTGTTACTGAAGGTGACTGATGTTTTCCCGCTGTTAGTGTTATGACGGGTGACTGATGTCCTCTGTTAGGTTCGACAGGGCTATGTTCCCTTTTGGTTACGACGGTACGATGTTCCGCTGTTGTGTTTACGACGGTGATGATGTTCCTGGTGTTGTATTCTGACAGGTGACTTTGTTTTGGTGTTATATTACTGAAGGTGACTGATGTTTCTGGTGTTAGATTATGACAGGTGCTGATGTTTCTGGTGTTAGTAACGACAGGTGACTGATGTTCTGTGTTGTATTATACAGGTGACTGATGTCCGTGTTAGTATTACTGACAGGTGACTGATGTTTCTGGGGGTTTTTGTATACTGACAGGTGATGATTTCCGGTTTAGTATTAGACAGGTGACTATGTTCCTGGTGTAGAATAAGACAGTACGAGTTTTGGTGTTAGTATTACTGACAGGTGACTGAAGCTTCCTGGTCTTAGTATTACTGACAGGTGACTGAAGCTTCCTGGTGTTAGTATTACTGACAGGTGACTGATGGGTTTCCCGATGTTAGGTATACTGACAGGTGACTGAAGTTTCCTGGTCTTAGTATTACTGACAGGTGACTGATGTCTCTGGTGTTAGTATTACTGACAGGTGACTGATGGTTCCTGGTGTTAGTATTACTGACGGTACTGATGGTTCCTGATGTTAGTATTACTGACAGGTGACTGAAGCTTCCTGGTCTTAGTATTACTGACAGGTGACTGAGTTCTTCTGGTGTTTGTATTACTGACAGGTGACTGATGGTTCCTGGTGTTAGTATTACTGACAGGGGACTGATGTTCCTGGTGTTAGTATTACTGACAGGTGACTGAGGTTCTGGTGTTAGTATTACTGACAGGTGACGATGGTTCCTGGTCTTAGTATTACTGACAGGTGACTGATGTTCCTGGTGTTTTGTATTACTGACAGGTGACTGATGTTCCGTGTGTTGAGTATTACTGACAGGTGATGATGTTCCTGGTGTTAGTATTACTGACAGTGACTGATGGTTCCTGATGTTAGTATTACTGACAGGTGACTGAAGCTTCCTGGTCTTAGTATTACTGACAGGTGAATGATGTCTCTGGTGTTTAGTATTACTGACAGGTACTGATGTCTCTGGTGTTAGTATACTGACAGGTGACTGATGTTCCTGGTGTTAGTATTCTGACAGGTGACTGATGGTTCCTGATGTTAGTATTACTGACAGGTGATGATGTTCCGTGTTAGTATACTGACGTGACTGAACTCTGTATATTACTGACAGTGACGAGCTCCTGTCTTAGTTACTGACAGGTGACTGATTCCGTGTAGATACGACAGTGACTGATGTTCCTGTGTTAGTATACTGACAGTGACTGATGTTCCTGGTTAGTATTACTGACAGGTGCTGAAGCTTCCGGTTTGTATTTGACAGGACTGAGCTTCCTGGTCTAGTATTACTGACAGGTACTGATTTCGGTTTAGATTACGACAGGTGATAGTTCCTGTGTTAGTATTACTACAGTGACTGAAGCTTCCTGTGTTAGTATTATGACAGGTATGAAGCTCCTGTTTGTATACGACAGTGACGAGTTCGTTAGTTTACTGACATGACTGAGTTCTGTTTATTTCGACAGGTGACTGTGTTCTGGTGTATATTACTGACATGAGAGTTCCTGGTTTATATTATGACGGTGACTGAGTTCCTGGTGTATTTACTGACAGGTGCTGAGTCTGGTGTAGATTACTGAAGTGCTGATTCTGGTGTTAGTATACGAAGGTGACGAGTCCTGTTTAGTATTACGACGGTGACTGAGTTCTTTAGTATTATACAGTCTAGTTGGTTAGTGTACTGACAGGACTATTCCTGTTAGTATACTGACAGGACTAGTCTGGTATTTACTGACAGGGACTGAAGTTCTGGTGTAGATACTACAGGACGATGTCGGTTTTATTACTGACAGGTGATGATGTCTGGGTTATATTATGACAGGTGAGTTCCTGTGTAGTATTACTGACATACTGTTCCTGGTGTTAGTATTACTGACAGGTGACAGATGTTCCTGGCGTTAGTATTACTGACAGGTGACTGATGTTCCTGGTGTTAGTATTAATGACAGGTGACTGATGTCCCTGGTGTTAAGTATTACTGACAGGTGACTGATGGTTCTGGTGTTAGTATTTACTGACAGGTGACTGAAGCTTCCTGGTGTTAGTATTACTGACAGGTAACTGATGGTTCCTATGTTAGTATTACTGACAGGTGACTGGAAGCTTCCTGGTGTTAGTTTACTGACAGTGACGATGTTCCTTGGTTAGTTATTACTGACAGGTGACTGATGTTCCTGGTGTTAGTATTACTGACAGTGACTGAAGCTTCTGGTCTTAGTATACTGCAGGTGACGAACTTCCTGGTGTTATAATTACTGACAGGTGACTGATGTTCCTGAGGGTTAGTATTACTGACAGTACTGAAGTTTCCTGGTGTTAGTATTACTGACAGGTGACTGAAGCTTCTGGTCTTAGTTTTACTGACAGGTGACGAAGCTTCTGGTGTTAGTATTACTGACAGGTGCTGATGGTCCTGAGTTAGTATTACTGACAGGTGATGAAGTTTCCTGGTCTTAGTTTACTGACAGGTGACTGATGTCTCTGGTGTTAGTAATACTGACAGGTGACTGATGGTTCCGGTGTTAGTTATTACTGACGGTGATGATGGTTCCTGATGTTAGTATTACAGACAGGTGACTGAAGCTTCCTGGTCTTAGTATTACTTGACAGGTGACTGATGTCTCTGTGAGTATTACTGACAGGTGACTGATGTTCCTGGTGTTAGTATTACTGACAGGTGACTGATGTTCCTGGTGTTAGTATTACTGACAGGTGACTGATGTTTCTGGTGTTAGTATTACTGACAGGTGACTGAAGCTTCCTGGTGTTAGTATTACTGACAGGTGACTGATGTTTCTGGTGTTAGTATTACTGACAGGTGACTGATGTTTCTGGTGTTAGTATTACTGACAGGTGACTGATGTTTCTGGTGTTAGTATTACTGACAGGCGACTGATGGTTCCTGGTGTTAGTGTTACTGACAGGTGACTGATGTTCCTGGTGTTAGTGTTACTGACAGGTGACTGATGTTTCTGGTATTAGTATTACTGACAGGTGACTGATGTTTCTGGTGTTAGTATTACTGACAGGTGACTGATTGTTCCTGCTGTTAGTAATATTAACACCAGAAACATCAGTCACCTGTCAGTAATACTAACACCAGGAACATCAGTCACCTGTCAGTAATACTAACACCAGGACATCAGTCACTTGTCAGTAATACTAGCACCAGGGACATCAGTCACATGTCAGTAAACCAATACCGAAAACCATCAGTCACCTTTCAGTAATACTAACACAAGGAACATCAGTCACCTGTCAGTAATACTGACAGGTGATTGATGGTTTTCGGTATTGGTATTGGTATTACTGACAGGTGACTGATGGTTCTTGGTGTTAGTATTACTGACAGGTGACTGAAGCTTCCTGGTGTTAGTATTACTGACAGGTGACTGATGTCTCTGCTGTTAGTATTACTGACAGGTGACTGATGTCCTGGTGTTAGTATTACTGACAGGTGACTGATGTCCCTGGTGTTAGTATTACCGACAGCTGACTGATGGTTCCTATCGGGACAATTTCTGACAGGTGACTGAAGCTTCCTGGTGTTAGTATTACTGACAGGTGACTGAAGCTTCCTGGTGTTCGTATTACTGACAGGTGACTGTTGTTCCTGGTGTTAGTATTACTGACAGGTGACTGATGTCTCTGGTGTTAGTATTACTGACAGGTGACTGTTGTTCCTGGTGTTAGTATTACTGACAGGTGACTGATGTTCCTGGTGTTAGTATTACTGACAGGTGACTGTTGTTCCTGGTGTTAGTATTACTGACAGGTGACTGTTGTTCCTGGTGTTAGTATTACTGACAGTGACTGATGTCTCTGGTGTTAGTATTACTGACAGGTGACTGTTGTTCCTGGTGTTAGTATTACTGACAGGTGACTGTTGTTCCTGGTGTTAGTATTACTGACAGGCAGGGTGGATTTGATTAAATCAAAGTTTTTTAAATCACGATTTAAATCACAATTTAAATCACTAGTCAGTAAGGCTTGATGTAAATCAGTGATTTAAATCAAAGTTTCTACCTAAACTAGTTTTGCTACTTTAACATGCAAGTAGATGAAGATTTTTAGAATCACATTTTATATTACTTTTTTTCTCCCCAGTTTAATGGGTTAATCATTCATATTTGGACACCACTGTTCTGTTGTACTTAGGAAGGAGAAAAAATAATCCTGACCTTAATAACAATTTAAATAGATTTATTCAACTGAAACATAACAACATTACAGCATAAGTTATTTGCTTAAACAAACATCCATGTTTGTTAACTAATTTGGCTAAACAAAATATGTATATATTTTAAGAAACTTAGAATGTCAGCCCAGCCGACACATGAAAAACTTAAATACTACTGTCCCTGCTGTCCTCTGTAGCTCACTCGTCGTCATCTTCATCATCATCTTCTTCTTTGTTCCTATTCATAATCTGGAAAAGAAAAACAAGCTTTCCTGCTTTATTGGGTCCCAACCGATTGTCACGCGGTCTTATGATATGTGTACGATGTCAGTAAACTATTCTTAAAAGAACAACACTCTATACAACATATAGATTAGCAACATCAGCATGTAAATATAGAATAGATTTACCTGACACGATATCCGTTGAACTCAGGGTTAATCTTGAGGACTTGATACACTGTCACAGGAAAGAGGAGGACCGGGGGTCTAACCTGACCCTAAACTGGGGTCCTAACTAATCCCTCACCTTGGAGGTACTGATAATGGTTCAGAGGTCCAAGTCTCCAGCCTAACCCTGTCTCCTATCAGTCCCTGAACCCTGTAATCAGTCCTAAGAAGGATTCTGATTACCACCAAAGGGATATGGGCTGATCTCTGCTAAATACACAGATTAGACATATAAGACAGACTGGAGAAAACACAGACTTGCATACACACTCAAACACAGAAGGAACATAAATGATCTGGGATATTAAACTCTAAGCAAGGTGAGCTTAAAAACAACTAAGGAGCTCTTTAACTTAAGTCTATACAGATACAATCCTATCTGTGGTCTGCATGAAGAATTTCACTGGCAACTCCCAACACAGACAACCAGAGATTTAAAGGAAACCAATCAACAAATAATTAATTGCAGCCGGAAGAAACTGCACCCAGTCCCAGAACTGAGCACAGACAGAATTAACTCCCTAACTGCCAAACACAAAGAAACAGCAACTCAGCTGTGAGAAGTCAGAATGTGCAACCGCGACGATCTTCGTGGCGATGCACACATGACAGTACCCCCCCTTCTACGAGGGGCCTCTGGACCCTCAGGCCAGGTTTGCCCGGGTGAGTTCTGTGGAAGGTCCGCACCAAACGATCTGCGTTAATGTCAGACGCAGGAACCCACGTCCTCTCCTCTGGACCATACCCCTTCCAATGCACCAAGTACTGAAGGGACCGGCGATTCAGACGTGAGTCAATGATCTTTGACACTTGAAACTCCAAGTTACCATTGACCACCACTGGAGGAGGAGGTAGAGGTGATGGTATGACTGGTGCCACGTACCTCTTAAGTAATGACTTGTGGAACACATTGTGGATTTTAAACGTAGGAGGGAGGTCCAGACGAAATGCCACAGGATTAATTATGGAACTGATCCTGTACGGCCCGATGAATCTGGGGCCCAGCTTCCAGGAGGGAACTTTAAGTTTTATATTCCTGGTAGACAACCATACCAGATCGTTCACATTAAGATCTGGACCAGAAACTCTCCTCCTATCAGCCATACGTTTATAACGGTTCCCCATAGCACTCAGATTATTCAATACACCTCTCCACACTGAAGCAAGTGACGACGAGAAACGCTCCTCCTCAGGAACCCCAGAAGGGCCCCCCCCATTGAATGTACAAAACTGGGGATGAAAACCATATGCCCCAAAAAACGGGGACTTACCAGTGGACTCGCTCCGCCTGTTGTTAAGAGCGAACTCTGCCAGAGGCAAGAAAGAAGACCAGTCCTCCTGGTTCTCTGAGACAAAATACCGAAGATAAGTCTCTAGGCTTTGATTCAGACGCTCTGTCTGACCATTGGTCTGCGGATGAAAAGCCGAGGAAAATGACAATTGCATCCCCCGACGTAAACAAAATGCCCTCCAAAACTTGGACACAAACTGAGACCCCCTATCTGACACCACATCTGAAGGCAACCCATGAAGTCTAACGATCTCCCTAATGAACACCTGCGCCAGAGTTTTAGCATTAGGGAGGGCAGGAAGAGCAATGAAATGTGCCATCTTACTGAACCTGTCAACAACCACCAGTATGACAGTCTTCCCTGACGACTGAGGAAGGTCCGTGATGAAGTCCATAGACAAATGAGTCCATGGACGCTCCGGAAGTTTCAAGGGTAAGAGGGTCCCAGACGGACGGGTATGAGGGGTCTTAGAGCGAGCACAAACCCACAGGACGCGACAAAAGTTAAAACATCTTTATTAACGTTAGGCCACCAAAACCGGCGAGAAAGGAGATCTAAAGTAGCCTTACTCCCTGGATGTCCTGCTAAAGCAGAATTATGATGTGCCTCAATAACCTTTTGTCTCAACTGATTTGGGACAAACAGTCTCCCTGGAGGTCCTGCAGGGGCGTCCCCCTGAGCCTCTAACACCTCCTCCTCAAGCTCAGAACATACAGCCGACACTACCACCCCCTCCTGAAGGATAGGAATCGGGTCATCCATTTTCCCGGCCCCTGGGAAACTGCGAGACAAGGCATCCGCCTTAACATTCTTAGATCCAGGGCGATAAGTGACAACAAAATTAAACCTGGTAAAAAACAACGACCATCGAGCTTGTCTGGAATTCAGACGCTTAGCAGATTCCAAATACAGCAGGTTCTTGTGATCAGTAATGACGGTGACCGGGTGGACTGCCCCCTCCAAAAAGTGACGCCATTCTTCAAAAGCCAACTTAATGGCCAAAAGTTCCCTATTGCCGATATCATAATTCCTTTCGGCGGACGACAATTTTTTAGAAAAGAAAGCGCACGGATGCCATTTACCAGGGACGGACCCTGGGACAATATTGCACCCACCCCTACGTCAGACGCATCCACCTCCACAATGAACGGCTGTGATGCATCTGGTTGGATGAGAACGGGTGCCGAAGCAAAACATTTCTTCAAAGAGGAAAAAGCTTGGCAAGCTTTGTCCGACCATTTAGAAAAATCCGTCCCTTTTCTTGTCATGTCAGTGAGAGGTTTGACAACAGATGAGAAATTACAAATAAATTTCCGGTAGTAGTTAGCAAACCCCAGAAAACGCTGCAGAGCCTTAAGATCCTCTGGCTGATCCCATTCAAGCACTGCTCTCACCTTTTCAGGGTCCATACGGAAACCGGAGGCTGACACCAAGAAACCCAAAAACTGAAGTTCCTGTACGGCGAATACACACTTTTCCCATTTGGCGTACAGTTTATTGTCTCGCAAGATCTGCAACACCTGTCTCACATGCTCCTGGTGAGACACAAGATCTGGTGAGTAAATTAAAATGTCATCCAAATATACGACCACAAACAGCCCCACCAGATGACGAAAAATGTCATTAACAAAATGTTGGAATACTGCTGGTGCAGTAGTCAGACCAAAAGGCATGACAAGGTTCTCATAATGTCCCTCCGGCGTGTTAAACGCCGTTTTCCACTCATCCCCTCTTTTATCCTAATCAGATTATACGCCCCCCTGAGATCCAATTTAGAGAACCATTTGGCGCCAACAATTTGATTGAAGAGATCAGGAATCAGAGGGAGTGGATACGGATCTCGAACAGTAATCCGATTAAGTTCGCGGAAATCCAAGCAAGGGCGTAGGCCTCCATCTTTTTTCTTCACAAAGAAGAACCCCGCGGCCACTGGGGAAGATGAAGGTCTAATATGCCCTTTGGCCAGACTTTCCGAAATATAATCTTTCATAGCCTGCCTCTCAGGACCAGAAAGGTTATATAACCTAGCTTTAGGTAACTTAGCATCAGGAAGTAAATTAATAGAGCAGTCATACACGCGATGAGGAGGCAACTCCTGACACCCCTCCTCAGAGAACACATCCCTAAAGTCTTCCAAAAAAGGAGGCAAAGTACTAGGCACGACCGCACTGATGACTGTGTTCATGCAGTTACTTTTGCAAAACTCCCCCCATTGGCTTATATCTCTGGACTGCCAATTAATCACAGGGTTATGTTTAACCAACCAAGGAAGTCCCAACACAATAGGAGTAGGTAGACCCTCCAACACATAACAAGATAATAGTTCCCTATGTATTGCCCCTACCCGAAGGTCAATGTTATGAACCTCATGAACAAAGCTACCTTGGCCGAGAGGCCTGGCGTCAATGGAGAATATAGGGATCGGTTTGACCAATACACTCAGATGCATACCTTGAGCCTGAGCAAACTGAGCGTCAACCAGATTAGCCCCGGACCCACTATCAAGAAGAACAGAAAATCTCTCCACTCTCGTACCAACCACCACCTCCACTGGTACAAGGAACTGAGAAGAACTAGCGGACGAAATACATACTCCCAGGTTGTCGTCCACCACACAACCTGGGATTAACAGTTTTCTCCGGCGACTTTTTGCTCAACAAGGCACGGGATGGACATCCCCCAACAAAATGTCCCTCTTTCCCGCAGAAGAAACACCTTCTAGTCCTGCGGCGTACCGCCAATCCCCTCCTACGAAATGATGTCCCTCCCAACTGCATAGGCTCCTCCGAACAGACAAGGGGAACCTCAACATAAGGGACTTTAGTAGTAGGTGGAGTAACAACAGGGGGCGGAGTTACCTCGCACCTCTCCCGGAGCCGTCTATCAGTACGGATAGCTAGGGCCATAGCAGCCTCCAGTGATGGAGGAGAATCATACTGAGCCAAAACGTCCTTTAATTTGTCAGAAAGCCCATGACAAAACTGGCTCCTAAGAGCTGGGTCATTCCACTGAGTATCTGTGGCCCATCTACGGAACTCAGAAGCAAATTCCTCCGCCGGACGATCTCCCTGCTGTATCTTACGTAATTTTGTCTCAGCAAGAGAGACCCGATCTGGGTCATCATATACCAAACCCAGGGCAGTAAAAAATCGATCTACTGACTGTAGAGCCGGGGATCCCGGAGGAAGGGAGAAGGCCCAGGATTGAGGGTCCCCTTGTAGGAGCGAGATAACAATTCCCACTCTCTGCTCTTCACTCCCTGATGATCGAGGCCGAAGCCGAAAATACAATTTACATGCTTCCCTGAAGGTAAAAAATTTGTCTCGCCCACCAGTGAACCTGTCCGGGAGAGCTACTTTAGGTTCAAATCTGGTTTGCTCCGAGGGAGACAAAACTTTGGACTTAATGTCCGTCAGCTCCATGGATAATCCCTGCAACTGCAGAGCCAGCTGGGCTACTGGATCCATGGCAACTGGGAATAATTTTATGGGCCAGTGAAAATGTCACGCGGTCTTATGATATGTGTACGATGTCAGTAAACTATTCTTAAAAGAACAACACTCTATACAACATATAGATTAGCAACATCAGCATGTAAATATAGAATAGATTTACCTGACACGATATCCGTTGAACTCAGGGTTAATCTTGAGGACTTGATACACTGTCACAGGAAAGAGGAGGACCGGGGGTCTAACCTGACCCTAAACTGGGGTCCTAACTAATCCCTCACCTTGGAGGTACTGATAATGGTTCAGAGGTCCAAGTCTCCAGCCTAACCCTGTCTCCTATCAGTCCCTGAACCCTGTAATCAGTCCTAAGAAGGATTCTGATTACCACCAAAGGGATATGGGCTGATCTCTGCTAAATACACAGATTAGACATATAAGACAGACTGGAGAAAACACAGACTTGCATACACACTCAAACACAGAAGGAACATAAATGATCTGGGATATTAAACTCTAAGCAAGGTGAGCTTAAAACAACTAAGGAGCTCTTTAACTTAAGTCTATACAGATACAATCCTATCTGTGGTCTGCATGAAGAATTTCACTGGCAACTCCCAACACAGACAACCAGAGATTTAAAGGAAACCAATCAACAAATAATTAATTGCAGCCGGAAGAAACTGCACCCAGTCCCAGAACTGAGCACAGACAGAATTAACTCCCTAACTGCCAAACACAAAGAAACAGCAACTCAGCTGTGAGAAGTCAGAATGTGCAACCGCGACGATCTTCGTGGCGATGCACACATGACACCGATTTCTCAATTTAGAATGAATGAGTCCAAAGGAAGAGAATATTCTTTCAACGCCTGCAGAAGAAGCTACTGCTGTTAAAAGTGAAATCATTACTTGAACAGTCTCTAAATCCAAGCGCTTAAATGACTTCCACCAGTTTACTGGTGTGACCTTCCTTAAAATATCTTCAGCAAACATATATTTCTTGAATGGTTCCCCCTTAGCTCTGAAGTTTATTATAGTTGGCATTAAAGATGGATGATTGCTGGATACCCATGTCATAGCTAACTCCTCTTCCTCAGCAGGTTTTGACCCTGATATTGGATATTGACAATATTTGCCAAAAAATGAGCTGGAGTCAGTGCTTGTCCCATTCGTTTGTTTACTGCTTGTAATTTAATTCTGTCCATGTGTAGTTCTGTTTTTAAGTGTTCACTCAGTTCCTTCCCAATTTCAACAGCATCCGCAATAAAACAGCTATTTTTCTGTATTTTGTTAAAGCTTGAGAGATGGGTTTCAGGAAGCTCAGCATATGTTCAACATTTCTCTTAAGCCCAATGTTGAGGATTTTGGCCGTGACAGTGCCATCTATTTTATCTCGATTTTCTTCACAAAGTGTCATCAGAATAGGCCAGTTTTTGATATACTGCTCAAAACAGTCCACCACAGAGTTCCATCTAACATCTTGTGGGAGCGTTAGCTTGGTTCCACCCATCCTTTTCAGAGCTGCTGCAGCAAAATGATTATTACGGAAGTATTTAGCAATTTCAACAACATTAGCCTTTATTTCTGGAACACTTAAGTCTTTGCCTAAGAGGTGCAGCAAATGAGCACTGCAACCATATGTTATTAGCTTTGTATTCCCTCCCTGCTCTTCTAAATTTCTTCTCATCTTGGATACGTTTGCAGCATTGTCAGTGACCAAACTGCGTACTAGAGATTTGAATTTTTGTTCACATGTTGTTATAGCTTTTACTGCCACTTCTTGTAAGTATTCTGCTGTGTGTGCATTTGCTGACTTATCAGTTGTTTGTGCAAGGAAGACTTTACCTTCTTCTGTTGTTATACAAGCACATACAATAGGATCATTGTGGACATTACTCCACCCATCAATACTTAGGTTAACAATTTTACCCTCCAGAGCTGTTGCACATTGCTCCATTTCTCTGTCATACACTTGATCCAGCAGTTTCCCTGCAACATCAGCTCTGCTGGGTGGACTGTATGCTGGTCTCAGTGACTGAACCATATTAATGAAATGTGGGTTCTCAGTCAGACGGAAAGAAGAGTTCGTTGCATAAATAAACTGGGCAATTTTTTCATCAATCAACTCTTTTTCTAATCTGCTAGTTCTTATCACAAACCTATCTATGGTGGTTCCAGGAGGTAAAGGTTTTTTCTTCCTTTTGGGTGATGGTGATATGTGGCTGTGGGTGTCTGATGATGATGCTGCTGCTAATGAAGCACTATCCTGGATGGATAACTCTGAAACTGTAGAACAGGATGATGGTGATCTTGGAGGTGGATAGTTTCCAGAATCCATGAATTCCCCATAACAAAAAAAGTCAATGCTGTTATTTTATTGTTTATACAATTTCTGCTTATTGTACACAACACAGCACTGCCCCAAAAGGAATATTTGTTTTTCTTCATAACTGTACCAAATGACAGTAACATGCAGTAATAATAAGAAATATAATTTTTCTCACACATGACAGTTCAGTCTTTAGAAATAGGATTCAATAAAAATGTTTACCAACCTGAAGATCCTGCCTGTTCAGAAGTGTTTCTTTGGTCATCTTCATCACCGCACTTCTCATGATGTTGCCTCATTCGCGCCACCAGGCCTTGCATCTCTTTGTTGCATCGTTTGCATTTTGCACGCATGCCTGCATTACCGATAGGCGAAGTAGCTTCATTAAAATATTCCCAAACTGGGTCTCTTTTACGGCCTGCTGCCATTATAAGGAAAGAATGTAATAAACCTCAGATCGTACACACAAACAGATCCAGACTTGTCTGTCTGTTTCTATGCTGCAGTATTGTGCTCAAAGTTTCACTTTCATTTTCTTGTCTGCTTGCCCTTCCTCCTCCTCACACTTAGATTCACATTCTTCTTGTGTTGTGCAGATCTATTCCACTCCAAACAATCAGAAACATATTGTCTAACTTCTTGGACTTGGCACTGAAGGGGTTGATTCTGTATTCATATAGGTTTGTAGAACAATAGGATTAAGGTCTTTTTCTCAACTCTGTTCATGTTGTAACATTTTTGCCGTGAAGAAGAGGCTGGGACCTCTGCGGAGTCAAATTCAGTTTTGAGAACTGCGTAAGTAAAGCGAGCGTCTGTGATAATATAGGAGAGAAACTGCCCACTAATCCTACAGAAACCTCTGGAAGAGCATGGCATTGTGAATGTTACACATATACAGCCTTTATTCTACTGAGTTAAACAACTCAGCTTTATCTCATGATGGAAGAACCTTTGGATGGTAAAATATTTTCCTCAAAAAGCAGTTTATTGAAAAAAATCCGATTTAAATCAAAAAAATCCGATTTAAATCAAAAAAATCCGATTTTTTTGATTTTTTTTTAAAAATCATTGATTTTTATCCACCCTACTGACAGGTGACTGATGTTCCTGCTGTTAGTATTACTGACAGCTGACTGATGGTTCCTATCGGGACAATTTCTGACAGGTGACTGAAGCTTCCTGGTGTTAGTATTACTGACAGGTGACTGAAGCTTCCTGGTGTTAGTATTACTGACAGGTGAATGAAGCTTCCTGGTGTTAGTATTACTGACAGGTGACTGAAGCTTCCTGGTGTTAGTATTACTGACAGGTGACTGATGTTTCCTGGTGTTAGTATTACTGACAGGTGACTGAAGCTTCCTGGTGTTAGTATTACTGACAGGTGACTGAAGCTTCCTGGTGTTAGTATTACTGACAGGTGACTGAAGCTTCCTGGTGTTAGTATTACTGACAGGTGAATGAAGCTTCCTGGTGTTAGTATTACTGACAGGTGACTGATGGTTCTGGTGTTAGTATTACTGACAGGTGACTGATGTTTCTGGTGTTAGTATTACTGACAGGTGACTGATGTTTCTGGTGTTAGTGTTACTGACAGGTGACTGATGGTTCTGGTGTTAGTATTACTGACAGGTGACTGATGATTCTGGTGTTAGTATTACTGACAGGTGACTGATGGTTCTGGTGTTAGTATTACTGACAGGTGACTGATGGTTCTGGTGTTAGTATTACTGACAGGTGACTGATGTTTCTGGTGTTAGTGTTACTGACAGGTGACTGATGATTCTGGTGTTAGTATTACTGACAGGTGACTGATGGTTCTGGTGTTAGTATTACTGACAGGTGACTGATGTTTCTGGTGTTAGTGTTACTGACAGGTGACTGATGATTCTGGTGTTAGTATTACTGACAGGTGACTGATGTTTCTGGTGTTAGTGTTACTGACAGGTGACTGATGATTCTGGTGTTAGTATTACTGACAGGTGACTGATGGTTCTGGTGTTAGTATTACTGACAGGTGACTGATGTTTCTGGTGTTAGTGTTACTGACAGGTGACTGATGGTTCTGGTGTTAGTATTACTGACAGGTGACTGATGATTCTGGTGTTAGTATTACTGACAGGTGACTGATGGTTCTGGTGTTAGTATTACTGACAGGTGACTGATGGTTCTGGTGTTAGTATTACTGACAGGTGACTGATGTTTCTGGTGTTAGTGTTACTGACAGGTGACTGATGGTTCTGGTGTTAGTATTACTGACAGGTGACTGATGGTTCTGGTGTTAGTATTACTGACAGGTGACTGATGTTTCTGGTGTTAGTATTACTGACAGGTGACTGATGTTTCTGGTGTTAGTGTTACTGACAGGTGACTGATGGTTCTGGTGTTAGTATTACTGACAGGTGACTGATGGTTCTGGTGTTAGTATTACTGACAGGTGACTGATGTTTCTGGTGTTAGTGTTACTGACAGGTGACTGATGGTTCTGGTGTTAGTATTACTGACAGGTGACTGATGTTTCTGGTGTTAGTGTTACTGACAGGTGACTGATGGTTCTGGTGTTAGTATTACTGACAGGTGACTGATGGTTCTGGTGTTAGTATTACTGACAGGTGACTGATGTTTCTGGTGTTAGTATTACTGACAGGTGACTGATGTTTCTGGTGTTAGTGTTACTGACAGGTGACTGATGGTTCTGGTGTTAGTATTACTGACAGGTGACTGATGTTCCTGGTGTTAGTGTTACTGATAGGTGACTGATGGTTCCTGGTGTTAGTATTACTGACAGGTGACTGATGTTCCTGCTGTTAGTGTTACTGACAGGTGACTGATGTTCCTGGTATTAGTATTACTGACAGGTGACTGATGATTCTGGTGTTAGTGTTACTGACAGGTGACTGAAGCTTCCTGGTGTTAGTATTACTGACAGGTGACTGATGGTTCTGGTGTTAGTATTACTGACAGGTGACTGATGGTTCCTGGTGTTAGTATTACTGACAGGTGACTGATGTTCCTGGTGTTAGTATTACTGACAGGTGACTGATGTTCCTGGTGTTAGTATTACTGACAGGTGACTGATGTTCCTGGTGTTAGTGTTACTGACAGGTGACTGATGTTTCTGGTGTAAGTATTACTGACAGGTGACTGATGTTCCTGGTGTTAGTATTACTGACAGGTGACTGATGTTCCTGGTGTTAGTATTACTGACAGGTGACTGATGGTTCCTATCCGGACAATTTCTGACAGGTGACTGATGTTCCTGGTGTTAGTATTACTGACAGGTGACTGATGTTCCTGGTGTTAGTATTACTGACAGGTGACTGATATTCCTGGTGTTAGTGTTACTGACAGGTGACTGATATTCCTGGTGTTAGTATTACTGACAGGTGACTGATGTTCCTGGTGTTAGTATTACTGACAGGTGACTGATGTTCCTGGTGTTAGTATTACTGACAGGTGACTGATGTTTCTGGTGTTAGTATTACTGACAGGTGACTGAAGTTCTGGTGTTAGTATTACTGACAGGTGACTGATGTTCCTGGTGTTAGTATTACTGACAGGTGACTGATGTTCTGGTGTTAGTATTACTGACAGGTGACTGAAGCTTCCTGGTGTTAGTATTACTGACAGGTGACTGAAGTTCCTGGTGTTAGTATTACTGACAGGTGACTGATGTCTCCTGGTGTTAGTATTACTGACAGGTGACTGATGGTTCTGGTGTTAGTATTACTGACAGGTGACTGATGTTCCTGGTGTTAGTATTACTGACAGGTGACTGATGTTCCTGGTGTTAGTATTACTGACAGGTGACTGATGTTTCCTGGTGTTAGTATTACTGACAGGTGACTGATGTTCCTGGTTTAGTATTACTGACAGGTGACTGATGTTTCTGGTGTTAGTATTACTGACAGGTGACTGATGTTCCTGGTGTTAGTATTACTGACAGGTGACTGATGTTTCTGGTGTTAGTATTACTGACAGGTGACTGATGTTCCTGGTGTTAGTATTACTGACAGGTGACTGATGTTCCTGTGTTAGTATTACTGACAGGTGACTGATGTTCCTGGTGTTAGTATTACTGACAGGTGACTGATGTTCCTGGTGTTAGTATTACTGACAGGTGACTGATGTTCTGGTGTTAGTATTACTGACAGGTGACTGAGTTCCTGGTGTTAGTATTACTGACAGGTGACTGATGTTTCTGGTGTTAGTATTACTGACAGGTGACTGAGCTTCCTGGTGTTAGTATTACTGACAGGTGACTGATGTTCTGGTGTTAGTATTACTGACAGGTGACTGATGTTCCTGGTGTTAGTTTACTGACAGGTGACTGATGTTCCTGGTGTTAGTTTACTGACAGGTGACTGATGTTCCTGGTGTTAGTATTACTGACAGGTGACTGATGTTCCTGGTGTTAGTATTACTGACAGGTGACTGATGTTCCTGGTGTTAGTATTACTGACGGGTGACTGAGTTCCTGGTGTTAGTATACTGACAGGTGACTGATGTTCCTGTGTTAGTAATACTACACAGGGACATCAGTCCTTGTCAGTAATACTAGACCAGGGACATCAGTCACTGTCAGTAATATATACCAGGAACATCAGTCACCTTGTCAGTAATACTAGCACAGGGACATCAGTCACCTGTCGTATATACTGACAGGATGATGTACCTGTTTTAGTATACTACAGGGAATGTCCTGGTTAGTATTACTGACAGGTGACTGATGGTTCTTGGTGTTAGTATTACTGACAGGTGACTGATGTTCTCTGGTGTTAGTATTACTGACAGGTGACTGATGTTCCTGCTGTTAGTATTACTGACAGGTGACTGATGTTCCTGGTGTTAGTATTACTGACAGGTGACTGATGTCCCTGGTGTTAGTATTACCGACAGCTGACTGATGGTTCCTATCGGACAATTTCGACAGGTGACTGAAGCTTCCTGGTGTTAGTATTACTGACAGGTGACTGAAGCTTCCTGGTGTTCGTATTACTGACAGGTGACTGTTGTTCCTGGTGTTAGTATTACTGACAGGTGACTGTGTCTCTGGTGTTAGTATTACTGACAGGTGACTGTTGTTCCTGGTGTTAGTATTACTGACAGGTGACTGATGTTCCTGGTGTTAGTATTACTGACAGTGACTGATGTTCCTGGTGTTAGTATACTGAAGGTGACTGTTGTTCCTGGTGTTAGTATTACTGACAGGTGACTGTTGTTCCTGGTGTTAGTATTACTGACAGGTGACTGATGTCTCTGGTGTTAGTATTACTGACAGGTGACTGTTGTTCCTGGTGTTAGTATTACTGACAGGTGACTGTTGTTCCTGGTGTTAGTATTACTGACAGGCAGGGTGGATTTGATTTAAATCAAAGTTTTTTAAATCACGATTTAAATCACAATTTAAATCACTAGTCAGTAAGGCTTGATGTAAATCAGTGATTTAAATCAAAGTTTCTACCTAAACTAGTTCTTGCTACTTTAACATGCAAGTAGATGAAGATTTTTAGAATCACATTTTATATTACTTTTTTCTCCCCAGTTTAATGGGTTAATCATTCATATTTGGACACCACTGTTCTGTTGTACTTAGGAAGGAGAAAAATAATCCTGACCTTAATAACAATTTAAATAGATTTATTCAACTGAAACAATAACAACATTACAGCATAAGTTATTTGCTTAAACAAACATCCATGTTTGTTAACTAATTTGGCTAAACAAAATATGTATATATTTTAAGAAACTTAGAATGTCAGCCCAGCCGACACATGAAAAACTTAAATACTACTGTCCCTGCTGTCCTCTGTAGCTCACTCGTCGTCATCTTCATCATCATCTTCTTCTTTGTTCCTATTCATAATCTGGAAAAGAAAAACAAGCTTTCCTGCTTTATTGGGTCCCAACCGATTGTCACGCGGTCTTATGATATGTGTACGATGTCAGTAAACTATTCTTAAAAGAACAACACTCTATACAACATATAGATTAGCAACATCAGCATGTAAATATAGAATAGATTTACCTGACACGATATCCGTTGAACTCAGGGTTAATCTTGAGGACTTGATACACTGTCACAGGAAAGAGGAGGACCGGGGGTCTAACCTGACCCTAAACTGGGGTCCTAACTAATCCCTCACCTTGGAGGTACTGATAATGGTTCAGAGGTCCAAGTCTCCAGCCTAACCCTGTCTCCTATCAGTCCCTGAACCCTGTAATCAGTCCTAAGAAGGATTCTGATTACCACCAAAGGGATATGGGCTGATCTCTGCTAAATACACAGATTAGACATATAAGACAGACTGGAGAAAACACAGACTTGCATACACACTCAAACACAGAAGGAACATAAATGATCTGGGATATTAAACTCTAAGCAAGGTGAGCTTAAAACAACTAAGGAGCTCTTTAACTTAAGTCTATACAGATACAATCCTATCTGTGGTCTGCATGAAGAATTTCACTGGCAACTCCCAACACAGACAACCAGAGATTTAAAGGAAACCAATCAACAAATAATTAATTGCAGCCGGAAGAAACTGCACCCAGTCCCAGAACTGAGCACAGACAGAATTAACTCCCTAACTGCCAAACACAAAGAAACAGCAACTCAGCTGTGAGAAGTCAGAATGTGCAACCGCGACGATCTTCGTGGCGATGCACACATGACAGTACCCCCCCTTCTACGAGGGGCCTCTGGACCCTCAGGGCCAGGTTTGCCCGGGTGAGTTCTGTGGAAGGTCCGCACCAAACGATCTGCGTTAATGTCAGACGCAGGAACCCACGTCCTCTCCTCTGGACCATACCCCTTCCAATGCACCAAGTACTGAAGGGACCGGCGATTCAGACGTGAGTCAATGATCTTTGACACTTGAAACTCCAAGTTACCATTGACCACCACTGGAGGAGGAGGTAGAGGTGATGGTATGACTGGTGCCACGTACCTCTTAAGTAATGACTTGTGGAACACATTGTGGATTTTAAACGTAGGAGGGAGGTCCAGACGAAATGCCACAGGATTAATTATGGAACTGATCCTGTACGGCCCGATGAATCTGGGGCCCAGCTTCCAGGAGGGAACTTTAAGTTTTATATTCCTGGTAGACAACCATACCAGATCGTTCACATTAAGATCTGGACCAGAAACTCTCCTCCTATCAGCCATACGTTTATAACGGTTCCCCATAGCACTCAGATTATTCAATACACCTCTCCACACTGAAGCAAGTGACGACGAGAAACGCTCCTCCTCAGGAACCCCAGAAGGGCCCCCCCCATTGAATGTACAAAACTGGGGATGAAAACCATATGCCCCAAAAAACGGGGACTTACCAGTGGACTCGCTCCGCCTGTTGTTAAGAGCGAACTCTGCCAGAGGCAAGAAAGAAGACCAGTCCTCCTGGTTCTCTGAGACAAAATACCGAAGATAAGTCTCTAGGCTTTGATTCAGACGCTCTGTCTGACCATTGGTCTGCGGATGAAAAGCCGAGGAAAATGACAATTGCATCCCCCGACGTAAACAAAATGCCCTCCAAAACTTGGACACAAACTGAGACCCCCTATCTGACACCACATCTGAAGGCAACCCATGAAGTCTAACGATCTCCCTAATGAACACCTGCGCCAGAGTTTTAGCATTAGGGAGGGCAGGAAGAGCAATGAAATGTGCCATCTTACTGAACCTGTCAACAACCACCAGTATGACAGTCTTCCCTGACGACTGAGGAAGGTCCGTGATGAAGTCCATAGACAAATGAGTCCATGGACGCTCCGGAAGTTTCAAGGGTAAGAGGGTCCCAGACGGACGGGTATGAGGGGTCTTAGAGCGAGCACAAACCCCACAGGACGCGACAAAAGTTAAAACATCTTTATTAACGTTAGGCCACCAAAACCGGCGAGAAAGGAGATCTAAAGTAGCCTTACTCCCTGGATGTCCTGCTAAAGCAGAATTATGATGTGCCTCAATAACCTTTTGTCTCAACTGATTTGGGACAAACAGTCTCCTGGAGGTCCTGCAGGGGCGTCCCCCTGAGCCTCTAACACCTCCTCCTCAAGCTCAGAACATACAGCCGACACTACCACCCCCTCCTGAAGGATAGGAATCGGGTCATCCATTTTCCCGGCCCCTGGGAAACTGCGAGACAAGGCATCCGCCTTAACATTCTTAGATCCAGGGCGATAAGTGACAACAAAATTAAACCTGGTAAAAAACAACGACCATCGAGCTTGTCTGGAATTCAGACGCTTAGCAGATTCCAAATACAGCAGGTTCTTGTGATCAGTAATGACGGTGACCGGGTGGACTGCCCCCTCCAAAAAGTGACGCCATTCTTCAAAAGCCAACTTAATGGCCAAAAGTTCCCTATTGCCGATATCATAATTCCTTTCGGCGGACGACAATTTTTTAGAAAAGAAAGCGCACGGATGCCATTTACCAGGGGACGGACCCTGGGACAATATTGCACCCACCCCTACGTCAGACGCATCCACCTCCACAATGAACGGCTGTGATGCATCTGGTTGGATGAGAACGGGTGCCGAAGCAAAACATTTCTTCAAAGAGGAAAAAGCTTGGCAAGCTTTGTCCGACCATTTAGAAAAATCCGTCCCTTTTCTTGTCATGTCAGTGAGAGGTTTGACAACAGATGAGAAATTACAAATAAATTTCCGGTAGTAGTTAGCAAACCCAGAAAACGCTGCAGAGCCTTAAGATCCTCTGGCTGATCCCATTCAAGCACTGCTCTCACCTTTTCAGGGTCCATACGGAAACCGGAGGCTGACACCAAGAAACCCAAAAACTGAAGTTCCTGTACGGCGAATACACACTTTTCCCATTTGGCGTACAGTTTATTGTCTCGCAAGATCTGCAACACCTGTCTCACATGCTCCTGGTGAGACACAAGATCTGGTGAGTAAATTAAAATGTCATCCAAATATACGACCACAAACAGCCCCACCAGATGACGAAAAATGTCATTAACAAAATGTTGGAATACTGCTGGTGCAGTAGTCAGACCAAAAGGCATGACAAGGTTCTCATAATGTCCCTCCGGCGTGTTAAACGCCGTTTTCCACTCATCCCCCTCTTTTATCCTAATCAGATTATACGCCCCCCTGAGATCCAATTTAGAGAACCATTTGGCGCCAACAATTTGATTGAAGAGATCAGGAATCAGAGGGAGTGGATACGGATCTCGAACAGTAATCCGATTAAGTTCGCGGAAATCCAAGCAAGGGCGTAGGCCTCCATCTTTTTTCTTCACAAAGAAGAACCCCGCGGCCACTGGGGAAGATGAAGGTCTAATATGCCCTTTGGCCAGACTTTCCGAAATATAATCTTTCATAGCCTGCCTCTCAGGACCAGAAAGGTTATATAACCTAGCTTTAGGTAACTTAGCATCAGGAAGTAAATTAATAGAGCAGTCATACACGCGATGAGGAGGCAACTCCTGACACCCCTCCTCAGAGAACACATCCCTAAAGTCTTCCAAAAAAGGAGGCAAAGTACTAGGCACGACCGCACTGATGACTGTGTTCATGCAGTTACTTTTGCAAAACTCCCCCCATTGGCTTATATCTCTGGACTGCCAATTAATCACAGGGTTATGTTTAACCAACCAAGGAAGTCCCAACACAATAGGAGTAGGTAGACCCTCCAACACATAACAAGATAATAGTTCCCTATGTATTGCCCCTACCCGAAGGTCAATGTTATGAACCTCATGAACAAAGCTACCTTGGCCGAGAGGCCTGGCGTCAATGGAGAATATAGGGATCGGTTTGACCAATACACTCAGATGCATACCTTGAGCCTGAGCAAACTGAGCGTCAACCAGATTAGCCCCGGACCCACTATCAAGAAGAACAGAAAATCTCTCCACTCTCGTACCAACCACCACCTCCACTGGTACAAGGAACTGAGAAGAACTAGCGGACGAAATACATACTCCCAGGTTGTCGTCCACCACACAACCTGGGATTAACAGTTTTCCGGCGACTTTTTGCTCAACAAGGCACGGGATGGACATCCCCCAACAAAATGTCCCTCTTTCCCGCAGAAGAAACACCTTCTAGTCCTGCGGCGTACCGCCAATCCCCTCCTACGAAATGATGTCCCTCCCAACTGCATAGGCTCCTCCGAACAGACAAGGGGAACCTCAACATAAGGGACTTTAGTAGTAGGTGGAGTAACAACAGGGGGCGGAGTTACCTCGCACCTCTCCCGGAGCCGTCTATCAGTACGGATAGCTAGGGCCATAGCAGCCTCCAGTGATGGAGGAGAATCATACTGAGCCAAAACGTCCTTTAATTTGTCAGAAAGCCCATGACAAAACTGGCTCCTAAGAGCTGGGTCATTCCACTGAGTATCTGTGGCCCATCTACGGAACTCAGAAGCAAATTCCTCCGCCGGACGATCTCCCTGCTGTATCTTACGTAATTTTGTCTCAGCAAGAGAGACCCGATCTGGGTCATCATATACCAAACCCAGGGCAGTAAAAAATCGATCTACTGACTGTAGAGCCGGGGATCCCGGAGGAAGGGAGAAGGCCCAGGATTGAGGGTCCCCTTGTAGGAGCGAGATAACAATTCCCACTCTCTGCTCTTCACTCCCTGATGATCGAGGCCGAAGCCGAAAATACAATTTACATGCTTCCCTGAAGGTAAAAAATTTGTCTCGCCCACCAGTGAACCTGTCCGGGAGAGCTACTTTAGGTTCAAATCTGGTTTGCTCCGAGGGAGACAAAACTTTGGACTTAATGTCCGTCAGCTCCATGGATAATCCCTGCAACTGCAGAGCCAGCTGGGCTACTGGATCCATGGCAACTGGGAATAATTTTATGGGCCAGTGAAAATGTCACGCGGTCTTATGATATGTGTACGATGTCAGTAAACTATTCTTAAAAGAACAACACTCTATACAACATATAGATTAGCAACATCAGCATGTAAATATAGAATAGATTTACCTGACACGATATCCGTTGAACTCAGGGTTAATCTTGAGGACTTGATACACTGTCACAGGAAAGAGGAGGACCGGGGGTCTAACCTGACCCTAAACTGGGGTCCTAACTAATCCCTCACCTTGGAGGTACTGATAATGGTTCAGAGGTCCAAGTCTCCAGCCTAACCCTGTCTCCTATCAGTCCCTGAACCCTGTAATCAGTCCTAAGAAGGATTCTGATTACCACCAAAGGGATATGGGCTGATCTCTGCTAAATACACAGATTAGACATATAAGACAGACTGGAGAAAACACAGACTTGCATACACACTCAAACACAGAAGGAACATAAATGATCTGGGATATTAAACTCTAAGCAAGGTGAGCTTAAAACAACTAAGGAGCTCTTTAACTTAAGTCTATACAGATACAATCCTATCTGTGGTCTGCATGAAGAATTTCACTGGCAACTCCCAACACAGACAACCAGAGATTTAAAGGAAACCAATCAACAAATAATTAATTGCAGCCGGAAGAAACTGCACCCAGTCCCAGAACTGAGCACAGACAGAATTAACTCCCTAACTGCCAAACACAAAGAAACAGCAACTCAGCTGTGAGAAGTCAGAATGTGCAACCGCGACGATCTTCGTGGCGATGCACACATGACACCGATTTCTCAATTTAGAATGAATGAGTCCAAAGGAAGAGAATATTCTTTCAACGCCTGCAGAAGAAGCTACTGCTGTTAAAAGTGAAATCATTACTTGAACAGTCTCTAAATCCAAGCGCTTAAATGACTTCCACCAGTTTACTGGTGTGACCTTCCTTAAAATATCTTCAGCAAACATATATTTCTTGAATGGTTCCCCCTTAGCTCTGAAGTTTATTATAGTTGGCATTAAAGATGGATGATTGCTGGATACCCATGTCATAGCTAACTCCTCTTCCTCAGCAGGTTTTGACCCTGATATTGGATATTGACAATATTTGCCAAAAAATGAGCTGGAGTCAGTGCTTGTCCCATTCGTTTGTTTACTGCTTGTAATTTAATTCTGTCCATGTGTAGTTCTGTTTTTAAGTGTTCACTCAGTTCCTTCCCAATTTCAACAGCATCCGCAATAAAACAGCTATTTTTCTGTATTTTGTTAAAGCTTGAGAGATGGGTTTCAGGAAGCTCAGCATATGTTCAACATTTCTCTTAAGCCCAATGTTGAGGATTTTGGCCGTGACAGTGCCATCTATTTTATCTCGATTTTCTTCACAAAGTGTCATCAGAATAGGCCAGTTTTTGATATACTGCTCAAAACAGTCCACCACAGAGTTCCATCTAACATCTTGTGGGAGCGTTAGCTTGGTTCCACCCATCCTTTTCAGAGCTGCTGCAGCAAAATGATTATTACGGAAGTATTTAGCAATTTCAACAACATTAGCCTTTATTTCTGGAACACTTAAGTCTTTGCCTAAGAGGTGCAGCAAATGAGCACTGCAACCATATGTTATTAGCTTTGTATTCCCTCCCTGCTCTTCTAAATTTCTTCTCATCTTGGATACGTTTGCAGCATTGTCAGTGACCAAACTGCGTACTAGAGATTTGAATTTTTGTTCACATGTTGTTATAGCTTTTACTGCCACTTCTTGTAAGTATTCTGCTGTGTGTGCATTTGCTGACTTATCAGTTGTTTGTGCAAGGAAGACTTTACCTTCTTCTGTTGTTATACAAGCACATACAATAGGATCATTGTGGACATTACTCCACCCATCAATACTTAGGTTAACAATTTTACCCTCCAGAGCTGTTGCACATTGCTCCATTTCTCTGTCATACACTTGATCCAGCAGTTTCCCTGCAACATCAGCTCTGCTGGGTGGACTGTATGCTGGTCTCAGTGACTGAACCATATTAATGAAATGTGGGTTCTCAGTCAGACGGAAAGAAGAGTTCGTTGCATAAATAAACTGGGCAATTTTTTCATCAATCAACTCTTTTTCTAATCTGCTAGTTCTTATCACAAACCTATCTATGGTGGTTCCAGGAGGTAAAGGTTTTTTCTTCCTTTTGGGTGATGGTGATATGTGGCTGTGGGTGTCTGATGATGATGCTGCTGCTAATGAAGCACTATCCTGGATGGATAACTCTGAAACTGTAGAACAGGATGATGGTGATCTTGGAGGTGGATAGTTTCCAGAATCCATGAATTCCCCATAACAAAAAAAGTCAATGCTGTTATTTTATTGTTTATACAATTTCTGCTTATTGTACACAACACAGCACTGCCCCAAAAGGAATATTTGTTTTTCTTCATAACTGTACCAAATGACAGTAACATGCAGTAATAATAAGAAATATAATTTTTCTCACACATGACAGTTCAGTCTTTAGAAATAGGATTCAATAAAAATGTTTACCAACCTGAAGATCCTGCCTGTTCAGAACTGTTTCTTTGGTCATCTTCATCACCGCACTTCTCATGATGTTGCCTCATTCGCGCCACCAGGCCTTGCATCTCTTTGTTGCATCGTTTGCATTTTGCACGCATGCCTGCATTACCGATAGGCGAAGTAGCTTCATTAAAATATTCCCAAACTGGGTCTCTTTTACGGCCTGCTGCCATTATAAGGAAAGAATGTAATAAACCTCAGATCGTACACACAAACAGATCCAGACTTGTCTGTCTGTTTCTATGCTGCAGTATTGTGCTCAAAGTTTCACTTTCATTTTCTTGTCTGCTTGCCCTTCCTCCTCCTCACACTTAGATTCACATTCTTCTTGTGTTGTGCAGATCTATTCCACTCCAAACAATCAGAAACATATTGTCTAACTTCTTGGACTTGGCACTGAAGGGGTTGATTCTGTATTCATATAGGTTTGTAGAACAATAGGATTAAGGTCTTTTTCTCAACTCTGTTCATGTTGTAACATTTTTGCCGTGAAGAAGAGGCTGGGACCTCTGCGGAGTCAAATTCAGTTTTGAGAACTGCGTAAGTAAAGCGAGCGTCTGTGATAATATAGGAGAGAAACTGCCCACTAATCCTACAGAAACCTCTGGAAGAGCATGGCATTGTGAATGTTACACATATACAGCCTTTATTCTACTGAGTTAAACAACTCAGCTTTATCTCATGATGGAAGAACCTTTGGATGGTAAAATATTTTCCTCAAAAAGCAGTTTATTGAAAAAAATCCGATTTAAATCAAAAAAAATCCGATTTAAATCAAAAAAATCCGATTTTTTTGATTTTTTTTTAAAAATCATTGATTTTTATCCACCCTACTGACAGGTGACTGATGTTCCTGCTGTTAGTATTACTGACAGCTGACTGATGGTTCCTATCGGGACAATTTCTGACAGGTGACTGAAGCTTCCTGGTGTTAGTATTACTGACAGGTGAATGAAGCTTCCTGTGTTAGTATTACTGACAGGTGAATGAAGCTTCCTGGTGTTAGTATTACTGACAGGTGACTGAAGCTTCCTGGTGTTAGTATTACTGACAGGTGACTGATGTTTCCTGGTGTTAGTATTACTGACAGGTGACTGAAGCTTCCTGGTGTTAGTATTACTGACAGGTGACTGAAGCTTCCTGGTGTTAGTATTACTGACAGGTGACTGAAGCTTCCTGGTGTTAGTATTACTGACAGGTGAATGAAGCTTCTGGTGTTAGTATTACTGACAGGTGACTGATGGTTCTGGTGTTAGTATTACTGACAGGTGACTGATGTTTCTGGTGTTAGTATTACTGACAGGTGACTGATGTTTCTGGTGTTAGTGTTACTGACAGGTGACTGATGTTTGTGTTTGTACTGTTCAGGGATGATTTGTGTAGTATTATGAGTTGATGAGTTCTGGGTTGATTCAGTGAAGTGATGTTGTTTCTGGTAGATTGCAGTGATAGTGTGATGTTGTATTATGAGTGATGTTTCTGGTGTTAGTATTACTGCCGGGATATGTTTCTGGTTTTTACTGCAGTGACTGATGTTTTGGTGTTAGTTTATAAGGGAGATGTTCTGGTGTTAGTTTATGACAGGTGATCTTTGGGTTATTTACTGAGGTGACTGATGTTCCTGGTGTGTGTTCACAGGTAGTTGCTTGTTTGTCAGTGACTGATGTTCTGGTGTTAGTTTACGGATTGGTGTGTTGTCTAGGTGTTAGTTTACGGACTGAAGTTTTTTAGTATGTTACTGTGTTTGTGTTAGTTCGGTATTTGACAGGTGACTGATGTCTCTGGTTTAGTTACTGACAGTGATGTTCCTGGTGTTGATGACTGAAGTTCGGGTGATTTCGTGGGATGTTCTGGGTTGTTCTGAGTGTGAGTTCTGGTGTATTTACTGGTTTGTTCGGTTTTCTATTAGTGTTCTGTATATTTCTGCAGGGATATGTCGGGACATTTCAGGTGACTGTTTTGTTCTAGGTGATGTTTACTGGGTGTGATGTCTGGATAGTATTTGAGTGACAGTTCCTGTGATTACTCGGTGACGATGTTCCTGGGACTTTAGATTATGTCTGGTGTATTTCTGAGTATATCAGGTCTGATTCTGGTTTGTTATGAGGTGATTCTGGTGTTTGATGTAGTGTCTGTATACTGCAGTGATTTCTGTGTTAGTATACTGACGGTGCTTGCTGGTTTGACAGGTGATTCTGGTGTTATATGAAGCTGAGTTTCTGGTTTAGTTTGCGGTCTAGTTCTTGATACAGGTGACGATGTTGGTGTTAGTATTGACAGGTGCTTGTTTGGTTTATACAGTGACGATTTCTGTTTTAGTATTACTAAGGACTGTTCTGGTTGTATTGAAGTGACTGATGTTTCTGGTGTTATATCTGAGACTGTGTTGTGGTATTACGAAGGTGTTGTTTCCTGTTTGTATTACTGACAGGACTGATGTGTCTAGATATACGAAGTTGCTGTGTATCGACGTTTTGATTGAGTGTGTTTTAACTGTTATTGTTAGTATTATGATTCCTGTTAGTATTATGAAGTGATGAGTCTGTGTTAGTTACTGACAGTGATGATGTCTGGTTAGTATACTGAAGTGACTGATTCTGGTGTTTATACTGACAGTGACTGAGTTCTGGTGTTAGATACTGACAGGTGACTGAGTTCTGTTTAGTATAGACAGGTGACTGAGTTCTGTGTTGTTACGACAGGTGACTGAGTTCTGGTAATTACGACTGATGAGTGTAGTATACGACAGTATGATGTCGTGTTAGTACTGACGTGAGATGTCGGGTTATTAGACAGTAGAGTTGTAGATATGAGTGCTGTCGTATATGAGACGTTCGGGTTTTGAAGAGTGGTAGTTGACGACTGATGTTTGTTAGTTAGAAGTCTATTCGTGTTTTGGGAAGGACTGATTCGGTTAGCGACGTGACGAGTGTGGTAAGAATGATGTTCGTTTACAGTGATGATGTTCTGTGTTAGTATTATGACAGGTGACTGATGTTCTGGTGTTAGTATTACTGACAGGTGACTGATGTTCTGGTGTTGTATTACTGACAGGTGACTGATGTTCTGGTGTTAGTGTTATTGAAGGTGCGATGTTCTGGTGTTAGTATTACTGCAGTGAGATGTCTGGTGTAGTATTATGAAGGTGACTGATGTTCTGGTGTTAGTTACTGACAGGTGATGATGTTCTGGTGTAGTATTGACAGGTGACTGATGTCTGGTGTTAGTATTACTGACAGTGACTGATGTCTGGTGTTAGTATTATGACAGGTGACTGATGTTCCTGTGTTAGTATACTGACAGGTGACTGATGTTCTGTTTGTATTACTGACAGGTGATGAGTTCCTGTGTAGTTTACTGACAGGTGACTGATGTTCTGTGTTAGTATTCTGACAGGTGATGATTTCTGGTGTTAGTATTACTGACAGGTGACTGATGTTCTGTGTTAGTATTACTGACAGGTGACTGAGTTCTGTGTTAGTATTATGACAGGGACTGATGTCTGTGTTAGTATTACTGACAGGTGACTGATGTTTGTGTTAGTATTATGACAGGTGACTGAGTTCCTGTGTTAGTATACGAGGTGACTGTGTTCTGGTGAGTATTACTGACAGGTGAGAGTCCTGGTGTTAGTATTACTGACGTGAGATGTCCTGGTGTTATTTACTGACAGGTGATGATGTTCTGTGTTAGTATTACTGACAGGTGCTGATGTTCCTGGTGTTATATTACTGACAGGTATGAGTCTGTGTAGTTTATGACAGGTGCTGATGTCTGGTGTTAGTTTACTGACAGTGACTGATGTCGGATTGAATAGCGTGGACGTGATGTTGAATTGACAGGTGACTGAGTCTGGTGTGATTACGACAGTGCTGAGTCTGTGTTATTACTGACGTGATGATCTGTGTTAGTTTACTGACGGTGACTGAGTCGTGTTAGTTTACTGACGGTGATGATGTCCTGTGTTATATTACTGACGGTGACTGATGTTCTGGTGTTATATTATGAAGGTGACTGATGTTCTGGTGTAGTATACTGACAGGTGACGAGTCTGTGTTAGATATGAAGGTGACTGATGTCTGGTTTATGTTGTTATATGACAGTGATGAGTCTGTGTTAGTTTACTGACAGGTGACATGTCTGGTTAGTTTACTGACAGGTGATGAGTCTGGTGTTTAGCAGGTGACTGATGTTCTGGTTTAGTATTACGACGGTGACGATGTTCTGGTGTTAGTTTATGACGTGATGAGTTCTGTGTTAGTTACGACGGTGACTGATGTTCTGGTGTTGTTTACTGACAGGGATGAGTTCTGGTTTATAGACAGGGACTGATGTCGGTGAGTCTGAAGGTGAGTCTGGGTAGTTTACTGAAGGTGACTGAGTTCTGGTGTTAGTATTGAAGTGACTGATGTTCGGTATTCTGAATGACTGGTCTGGTGTTGTAATGACAGTGATGAGTTCCGTGAATACGACAGTGCTGATTCTGGTGTTAGTATTATGACGGTGACTGATGTTCTGGTGTTAGTTTACTGACAGTGACTGTGTTCTGTGTGTAGAAGGGTGAGTTTGGTGTTAGTTAGAGGTGATGATTCTGGTTAGATTACGCAGGTGAGATGTCTGGTTGACAGGATGATTCTGTGTTGTATCGAAGGTGATGACCTTGTATTGCAGGTGACTGAGTTCCTGGTGTTAGTATTACTGACAGGTGACTGATGTTCCTGTGGAAACTGACAGGTGACTATGTTTTGTGTTAGTATTACTGACAGGTGACTGATGTTCCTGGTGTTAGTATTACTGACAGGTGACTGAGTTCCTGGTGTTAGTATTCTGACAGGTGACTGATGTTCTGGGTTAGTATTACTGACAGGTGATGATGTTCTGGTGTTAGTATTACTGACAGGTGACTGATGTTCCTGGTGTTAGTATATACAGTGACAGGTGACTGAGGCATTCTGGTGTTAGTATTACTGACAGGTGACTGATGTTTCTGGTGTTAGTATTACTGACAGGTGACTGATGTTTCTGGTGTTAGTATTACTGACAGGTGACTGATGTTTCTGGTGTTAGTATTACTGACAGGTGACTGATGGTTCCTGGTGTTAGTATTACTGACAGGTGACTGATGTTCCTGGTGTTAGTATTACTGACAGGTGACTGATGTCTCTGGTGTTAGTATTACTGACAGGTGACTGATGTTCCTGGTGTTAGTATTACTGACAGGTGACTGATGTCTCTGGTGTTAGTATTACTGACAGGTGACTGATGTTCCTGGTGTTAGTATTACTGACAGGTGACTGATGGTTCCTGGTGTTAGTATTACTGACAGGTGACTGATGTTCCTGGTGTTAGTATTACTGACAGGTGACTGATGTCTCTGGTGTTAGTATTACTGACAGGTGACTGATGTTCCTGGTGTTAGTATTACTGACAGGTGACTGATGTCTCTGGTGTTAGTATTACTGACAGGTGACTGATGTCTCTGGTGTTAGTATTACTGACAGGTGACTGAAGCTTCCTGGTGTTAGTATTACTGACAGGTGACTGAAGCTTCCTGGTGTTAGTATTACTGACAGGTGACTGAAGCTTCCTGGTGTTAGTATTACTGACAGGTGACTGATGATTCTGGTGTTAGTATTACTGACAGGTGACTGATGTTCCTGGTGTTAGTATTACTGACAGGTGACTGATGTTCCTGCTGTTAGTATTACTGACAGTAATACTAACAGCAGGAACATCAGTCACCTGTCAGTAATACTAACACCAGGAACATCAGTCACCTGTCAGTAATACTAACAGCAGGAACATCAGTCACCTGTCAGTAACACTAACACCAGGATCATCAGTCACCTGTCAGTAACACTAACACCAGGATCATCAGTCACCTGTCAGTAACACTAACACCAGGAACATCAGTCACCTGTCAGTAATACTAACACCAGAAACATCAGTCACCTGTCAGTAATACTAACAGCAGGAACATCAGTCACCTGTCAGTAATACTAACACCAGAAACATCAGTCAACTGTCAGTAATACTAACACCAGAGACATCAGTCACCTGTCAGTAATACTAACACCAGAGACATCAGTCACCTGTCAGTAATACTAACACCAGGAACATCAGTCACCTGTCAGTAATACTAACACCAGAGACATCAGTCACCTGTCAGTAATACTAACACCAGGAACATCAGTCACCTGTCAGTAACACTAACACCAGGAACGTCAGTCACCTGTCAGTAATACTAACACCAGGAACCATCAGTCACCTGTCAGTAATACTAACACCAGGAACATCAGTCACCTGTCAGTAATACTAACACCAGAGACATCAGTCACCTGTCAGTAATACTAACACCAGGAACATCAGTCACCTGTCAGTAATACTAACACCAGAGACATCAGTCACCTGTCAGTAATACTAACACCAGAAACATCAGTCACCTGTCAGTAACACTAACACCAGGAACATCAGTCACCTGTCAGTAATACTAACACCAGGAACCATCAGTCACCTGTCAGTAATACTAACACCAGGAAGCTTCAGTCACCTGTCAGTAACACTAACACCAGAAACATCAGTCACCTGTCAGTAATACTAACACCAGGAACATCAGTCACCTGTCAGAAATTGTCCGGATAGGAACCATCAGTCAGCTGTCGGTAATACTAACAGCAGGAACATCAGTCACCTGTTAGTAATACTAACACCAGGAACATCAGTCACCTGTCAGTAATACTAACAGCAGGAACATCAGTCACCTGAGATCACACGACCTCTACCACCTAAATTAGTTCTCTGGTGTAACAAAATCAAAACAGCAGCCACTGAAAAAACTGGAAAAAGCAAAAGTACAAACATCAGTGGCTGAACTAAACTGAGAGGGCAAAAGCCCCCGGAGGGGACCCAGAAGGCCGCCACAGAAGTGCAGGACAAAATGCAAAAATCAAGCACAAAAACAAAAAGAAGAAAATGTCTTATCTGTTAGCAGGAGATGTAGACACGACACAGCAGGCTACAAAGGAAACAGGACTCAAGGATTGAGACCAGAACAATTGATCACCGGCAACCCTGATGGGAAGGCGACTCCCTTATATAAGACCAGTCAGTAACACCTGATTCCCACTCCTCACAATCTTCACTGGACAGTCCAGTACCGCTTGTAACCACCAGAGGGAGCCTCTGCTCAGAACTCATTTCAAGTCTATTCACAACAGTACCCCCCCTTGAGGAGGGGTCACCGAACCCTCACTTGAGCAACCAGGTCGGTCAGGATGAGTTCTATGATACGCACGGATGAGTCTCCTAGCATGGATGTCCGAAGCAAACACCCAAGAATTGTCTTCCTTACCATAACCTCTCCACTTAACCAAATACTGGAGTTTCCGTCTAGAAAAACGAGAATTCAATATTTTCTCAACCACAAACTCCATATTGCCCTCAACCAGAACAGGGTCAGGAGGCAAAGCAGTAGGAACCACTGGCTCAACAAACCTCTTCAACAAGGACTTGTGGAACACGTTATGGATCTTAAATGTCCCTGGAAGAAGCAAACGAAAAGAAACAGGATTAAGAATCTCCATGATCTTATAAGGTCCAATGAACCTAGGCTTAAATTTAGGAGATGCCACTCTCATAGGAATATTTCTTGAGGACAACCAGACCAAGTCCCCCACTTTAAACTGAGGACCATCAGTCCTATGCCGGTTAGCAAACCGCTGGGCCCTCTCCTGAGAGAGGGACAACCTCTCCACTACCTGGTCCCAAATCTGTTGCATACGCTCCACAACAGAGTCAACACCTGGACAGACAGAAGCCTCCGTCTGTCCTGAAGAAAATCGAGGGTGAAACCCAGAATTACAGAAAAATGGAGACATCAAAGTGGCAGAGCTAGCCCTATTATTAAGAGCAAACTCAGCCAAAGGCAAAAAAGAGACCCAGTCATCCTGATCAGCAGACACAAAGCATCTTAGATAAGTCTCCAATGTCTGGTTTGTTCTCTCAGTTTGACCATTGGTCTGAGGATGAAACGCAGAGGAGAAAGACAATTGAACACCAAGTTTAGAACAAAAGGTCCTCCAAAATCTGGAAACATACTGGACTCCTCTGTCAGACACAATGTTCTCAGGAATGCCGTGTAAACGAACCACGTGCTGAAGGAACAAAGGTACCAATTCAGAGGAGGAAGGCAACTTAGGTAATCGCACAAGATGTATCATCTTGGAAAACCTATCACAAATCACCCAGATGACGGTCATTCTCTGAGAAACAGGGTGGTCGGAAATTAAATCCATAGAGATATGGGTCCATGGTCTCTTGGGCACAGGCAATGGCATCAACAAACCACTAGAGCGAGAGCAAGGCTTGGAGCGAGAGCAAGTCCCGCAGGACTGCACAAATTCCCTGACATCACGAGACAAGGTAGGCCACCAAAAGGACCGACTAACCAAGTCTCCGGTACCAAAAATTCCGAGATGCCCAGCCAACGCGGAACAATGAATCTCAGACATCACACTCTTTTTCCACTGGTCCGGGTCAAACAATTTTCCAACAGGGCAGCGCTCGGGCCTATCCTCCTGACACCCCTCCAGAGCAAGTCTCAAATTGGGTGAGATGGCGGAAAGAACTACACCCTCTTTCAAAATAACAGAAGGATCAGATAACTCAGGAGAGTCCGCAAGGAAACTCCTCGAGAGGGCATCCGCCTTAACATTCTTAGTGCCAGGAAGAAAGGAAACCACAAAATTAAAACGTGTGAAAAACAAGGCCCACCTGGCCTGTCTAGGATTGAGTTGCTTGGCAGATTCCAGATAAACCAGATTCTTATGGTCCGTAAGGACCACCACCTGATGTTTGGCTCCCTCCAGCCAATGTCTCCACTCTTCAAAAGCCCACTTCATGGCCAGTAACTCCCGATTACCCACGTCATAATTACGTTCAGTAGGAGAAAATTTTCGAGAGAAAAAGGCACAAGGGTTACTTTTAGAGGTCTCTGGATCTTTTTGGGACAAAACGGCACCTGCCCCAATTTCAGAGGCATCAACCTCCACCTGAAATGGCAGAGAAACATCAGGCTGCCGTAGAACAGGAGCAGAAGTGAATCTCTGCTTAAGTTCCTGAAATGCAGAGACTGCCTCAGGAGGCCAATTCACCACATCAGAACCCTTTCTGGTCAAATCAGTCAATGGTTTAACAATAACCGAGAAATTACCAATAAATTTACGATAAAAATTGGCAAAACCCAAAAATCTTTGAAGAGCCTTTAATGAAGTAGGTTGGACCCAATCACAGATGGCCTGAACCTTGACCGGGTCCATTTCAATAACAGATGGGGACAAAATGAATCCCAGAAATGAGATCCTCTGTACGCCAAAAAGACACTTTGATCCCTTCACATACAGAGCATTCTCTCTCAAAATCTGGAATACAGTTCGAACATGTTTCACATGAGAGTCCCAGTCATTAGAAAAAATCAAGATATCATCCAAATAAACAATCAGAAATTTATCCACAAAATCCCTGAAAATGTCATTTATGAAGGACTGGAAGACAGAAGGAGCATTAGTGAGCCCAAAGGGCATCACAAGGTACTCAAAATGCCCCTCAGGGGTATTGAATGCCGTCTTCCATTAATCCCCGTGCTTAATGCGAATAAGGTTATATGCCCCCCTGAGGTCAAGCTTGGTAAACCAAGTAGCGTTTTTCACCCTGGAAAACACGTCAGAAATCAAAGGTAACGGGTATTGATATTTTACAGTAATATTGTTCAAAAGACGATAATCAATACACGGCCTTAATGAACCATCCTTTTTGGCCACAAAGAAAAAACCGGCACCTAAGGGTGAAGAGGATGGTCTGATATGACCCTTCTCCAATGTTTCCTTGATATAAGACCGCATAGCGTCATGTTCAGGTACAGACAAGTTAAAAAGGCGACCTTTAGGGAATTTACTACCAGGCACTAATTCAATAGCGCAGTCATAGCTCCTATGGGGAGGCAAGGATGCAGATTTACTTTCGCTAAACACATCAGAAAAATCAATCAAAAAGTCAGGAACATCCTGAGCCTGGGGGGAGGCAGAAAAACAGGAGTGTTGGTATTAACACATTGGCAGCCCCAACTGGTTACAGACACAGATTTCCAATCCAAAACAGGATTATGAGACTGCAACCAAGGGAAGCCCAGTACGATAATATCATTCAGATTATACAGAACCAAAAATTTACAGCACTCCTGATGATCAGGTTCAACCCTCATTATCACCTGAGTAGAGAACTGAGGTTTATTCTCAGCCAAAGGGGTAGAATCGATCCCCAGTAGGGGAATAGACTTCTGTAGGGGTATCAAGGGAAACCCACAACGTTTAGCAAAATCATAATCCATCAGGTTAATAGCTGCTCCAGAATCAACGAAAGCCTGAGCAGAAAATGAGGACAGAGAGCATATCAGAGTGACAGTTAATAAAAACTTAGTCTGAACACTACCCAAGACAACTGAGCGTGCAAAACGTCTTCCCCGCTTAGGGCAGACTGAAATAGCATGAGAGGCATCACCACAGTAGAAACATAACCCATTGCGCTTTCGAAACTCATGACGCTGTGCCCCAGACACCACTCTTTCACACTGCATGGGTTCAGAAGCAGGTTCACAAGGCAACACCATTCCACGCATACTTCTCCGCTCACGCAAACGTCTGTCAATTTGAATCGCTAATGACATAGAATCATTGAGACCAGAGGGGACAGAGAATCCCACCATAACATCCTTTACATTATCTGACAGACCCTTCCGAAAAAGGGCCGCCAAAGCGTCGTCATTCCACTTGGTCAGGACTGCCCACCTACGGAATCTCTGACAGTATAACTCAGCGTCATCAAGACCCTGATTTAATGCCAACAAGGCTTTTTCAGCTTCATCAGTGACATTAGGCTCATCGTACAATAACCCCCAAAGCCTGAAAAAATGCATCAACATCACTCAAAACAGGATCCCCAGGTGTCAGGGAAAAAGCCCAATCCTGAGGATCGCCGCGCAGGAGAGAGATGACAATTTGAACGTGCTGCGCTGCGTTCCCTGAGGACTTAGATTTTAAGGCAAAAAACAATTTACAATTATTTTTGAAATTCTGAAACTTAGCTCGATCCCCTAAAAACAAATCTGGCATGGGAATCCTAGGTTCCACAACAGGCAACCTAGCAAGATAGGCAGCAATACTCCGAACCTCAGTGGCAAGCTGATCCACACGGCCAGACAACTGTGCAAACTCCATTGAGAGAAAAAATAAAAATAAAAAATCCTCCCCAGCACCCAGAGATACAGAGGGAAAAAAATGCAACAAACAGAAAAATATCTCTGACAACTCTGACAACCTTTTTTCTTTCACAATATTTTTTCCCTTCTGTGAGTACATACAATTTTCAATTTTTAGGCCGGTGATACTGTTATGTTTCGGTAGCTGAGGAGTGCAGGTAAAAAAGGCAATACACCAGAGAAGTTGGAATCCTGACTAACCACCACAACTAGAGGCAGCCGTGGAGCGTTCCTATGTTGGTCCTAGACGCCTCGTCACAGCCTGAGAAACTAACTACACCTAAAGATAGAAAGAGGAAAGCTATCTGCCCCGGAGCAGATCCCCAAAGAACATAGAAAGCCCCCAAACATGTAATGGCGGTTAGACAAGATGAAATACTGACACAGACTGAAAATAGTATGAGCAAACGTTGGGGCCCAAACTACCTAAATAGAAAAGGATAGGAAGGGCACTTACTGCAATCCCAAAAAACCCTGAAAAGCACCAACTCTACTAATTTCAAAATCACCTGAGATCACACGACCTCTACCACCTAAATTAGTTCTCTGGTGTAACAAAATCAAAACAGCAGCCACTGAAAAAACTGGAAAAAGCAAAAGTACAAACATCAGTGGCTGAACTAAACTGAGAGGGCAAAAGCCCCCGGAGGGGACCCTGAAGGCCGCCACAGAAGTGCAGGACAAAATGCAAAAATCAAGCACAAAAACAAAAAGAAGAAAATGTCTTATCTGTTAGCAGGAGATGTAGACACGACACAGCAGGCTACAAAGGAAACAGGACTCAAGGATTGAGACCAGAACAATTGATCACCGGCAACCCTGATGGGAAGGCGACTCCCTTATATAAGACCAGTCAGTAACACCTGATTCCCACTCCTCACAATCTTCACTGGACAGTCCAGTACCGCTTGTAACCACCAGAGGGAGCCTCTGCTCAGAACTCATTTCAAGTCTATTCACAACACAAACCCACAGGACGCGACAAAAGTTACCACCTCCCTATGTAAGTTAGGCAACCAAAACCGGCGCGAGAGGAGATCCACAGTTGCTTTACTCCCTGGGTGTCCTGCCAAAGCTGAATTATGGTGTGCCTCGATTACCTTTTGTCTCAACTGATCTGGAACAAACAGTCTCCCTGGAGGTCCAACAGGGGCGTCCCCCTGAGCCTCCAATACCTCCTCCTCCTCAAGCTCAGAGCATACTGCCGACACCACCACCCCCTCCTGAAGGATAGGAACCGGGTCATCCGTCTTCCCGGCCCCAGGGAAACTGCGAGATAAGGCATCCGCCTTTACATTTTTTGACCCAGGACGATATGTGACGACAAAATTAAACCTGGTAAAAAACAACGACCACCTAGCTTGTCTGGGATTCAGACGTTTTGCGGACTCTAAATATAGCAGGTTCTTGTGATCGGTAATGACGGTGACCGGGTGTACTGCCCCCTCCAAAAAATGACGCCACTCCTCAAAAGCTAACTTAATGGCCAAGAGTTCTCTATTGCCGACATCATAATTCCTCTCAGCGGATGACAATTTTTTAGAGAAGAAGGCGCACGGATGCCACTTACCAGGGGACGAACCTTGAGATAATACCGCTCCCACCCCTACCTCAGAAGCGTCTACCTCCACAATGAACGGCTGTGACGCATCAGGTTGAATGAGTATGGGTGCCGAAGCAAAACATTTTTTCAAGGAGGGAAACGCTTGACAAGCCTTGTCAGACCACCTTGAAAAATCCGTCCCTTTTTTTGTCATGTCAGTGAGAGGTTTAACCATGGACGAGAAATTACGAATAAATTTCCGGTAGTAGTTAGCAAACCCCAGGAAACGTTGTAATGCCTTAAGATCCTCTGGCAGATCCCACTCAAGAACTGCCCGCACTTTCCCAGGGTCCATATGAAAACCGGATGCTGACACCAGGAATCCTAAAAACTGAAGTTCCTGTACGGCGAACACACACTTCTCCCATTTGGCGTACAGTTTATTATCCCGCAAGATCTGTAACACCTGCCTAACATGCTCCTGATGAGACACAAGATCCGGCGAGTAAATTAAGATGTCATCCAGATATATGACAACAAACTGTCCCACTAGGTGGCGAAAGATGTCATTAACAAAATGTTGAAACACCGCCGGGGCATTAGTCAGACCAAATGGCATGACAAGGTTCTCATAATGCCCCTCCGGAGTGTTAAACGACGTCTTCCACTCATCCCCCTCCTTCATCCTAATCAGATTATACTTCCCCTGAGATCCAACTTAGAGAACCATTTGGCGCCCACGATCTGATTGAAGAGATCGGGAATAAGTGGGAGCGGATACGGATCTCGGACCATAATCCGATTAAGCTCACGGAAATCCAGGCAAGGGCGTAGGCCTCCTTCTTTCTTCTTCACAAAGAAGAACCCGCGGCCACCGGGGAAGATGAAGGTCTAATATGCCCCTTAGCCAGACTCTCCGAAATATAATCCTTCATGGCCTGCCTCTGAGGACCAGAAAGGTTATACAACCTAGATTTCGGTAACTTGGCTTCAGGGAGCAATTTTACAGAACAGTCATACGCGCGATGAGGAGGTAGTTCTTGACACCCTTTCTCCGAAAATACATCCTCAAAGTCCACCAGAAATGGAGGTAAGGCCCTAGGCACGACCGCACCGATGACCGTGTTCATGCAGTTTTTATTACAGAATTCACTCCACTGGCTTATCTCTCTGGATTGCCAATTAATAACCGGGTTATGCTTAGTTAACCAAGGAAGGCCCAACACTATAGGAGTGGGAAGACCCTCCAACACGTAACAAGGCAACAGTTCTTTATGTATCGCCCCCACTTGAAGTTTTACGTTATGCACCGCTTGCAAAAAACTTCCCTGACCGAGAGGCCTGGCGTAGATCGAGAATATGGGGATGGGTTTAGCCAACACACTCAATCGCATACCTTGAACCCGGGCAAACCGAGCGTTCACCAGATTAGTCCCGGCCCCACTATCCAGAAGAACAGATATCCTCTCAGTTCTTGTACCCACCACCACCTCCGCCGGTACGAGAAATTGAGACGGACCTGGGGACGAAATACATACTCCCAGATTGTCGTCCACCACACAACCTGGGATCAATAGTTTTCCGGCGACTTCTCACTCTGCAAAGGACGGGATGGACACCCCCCAATAAAATGTCCCTTTCTCCCGCAGAAGAAACACCTTCCTGTCTTGCGGCGCACTGCCGATCCCCTCCCTCGGAATGATGTCCCTCCTAACTGCATAGGCTCCTCTGGACTGACCAGGGGAACCTCCATATAAGGGGCCCTAGTAGAAGGTGGAGTCATCACAGGGGGAGGAGTTACCCCGCACCTCTCCCAAAGCCATCTGTCAATACGAATAGCAAGGGCCATAGCGGCTTCCAGTGACGTGGGAGGGTCATACTGTGCCAACACATCCTTTAATTTGTCAGATAAACCTTGACAAAACTGGCTCCTAAGAGCCGGGTCATTCCACTGGGTGTCCGTGGCCCACCTACGGAACTCCAAACAGAATTCCTCCGCCTGACGATCTCCCTGCTGTATCTTACGTAACTTAGATTCAGCAAGGGAGACCCGATCCGGGTCATCATATACAAGACCCAGAGCTGCGAAAAACCTATCCACTGACTGGAGAGCCGGGGAGCCCGAGGGAAGCGAGAACGCCCATGATTGGGGGTCCCCTTGTAGGAGCGAGATGACAATTCCCACCCTTGAACCTATCAGGGAGAGCTACTTTAGGTTCAGGTCGGCTTGCTCCAGGGGGTACAAAACCTTGGACTTAACGTCCGCCAGCTCCATGGACAAACTCTGCAACTGCCGAGCTAGACTGGCTACTGGATCCATGGTGGCTGGAGAGAATCTTTAGTATGGTCGGTGAAAATGTCACGCTGTCACTGTATACAGGAGGTCCGGGGTCTAAGCTGACCCTAAGCAGGGGCCCTGACTAATCCCTCTACCTGGAGGTACTGTTGATGGTACAGAGGTCCAGGCCGCCAGCGTAACCCTATCTCCTGTCCCTCTGTAATCTAGTCCTGAGAAGGACCCTGATCACCACCACAGGGAACGGGAAGGTAGATGCCTACACACAGTATAAGACGCACGAGACAGTACAAGGGGGTAAAATAAAAGACCACCTTGCATACAAAACTCACTATACAACTACAGAGGGAACACCAACGGGTAAGGAGATAAATAATAAAGCGAGGAGGGGAGAAAACCACACCAGGTACTCTTCACTTCAGACTTCACAATACCACAATCCGCTCTGCTGGTCTGCATGAATGCCTTCACCGACACTTCCCTAGCAGACTGGCAGGTATTTGAAGGAATCTCATTAGTGCAGCATTAACTGCAGCTAGGCGAGGCTGGGCCTCATCTAGCACAGAGAGAGGGAGAATTAACTCCCTCACTGCCGACAAACACCAAGCACCAAAAACTCAGCTGTGAGAAGTCAGGTTGTGTAATCGCGACGATCTTCGTGGCGACACACCCGTGACATGGTGTTAGTTTTACTGACAGTTGACTGATGGTTCCTGGTGTTAGTATTACTGACAGGTGACTGATGTCCCTGGTGTTAGTATTACTGACAGGTGACTGATGTCCCTGGTGTTAGTATTACTGACAGGTGACTGATGTCTCTGGTGTTAGTATTACTGACAGGTGACTGATGTTTCTGGTGTTAGTATTACTGACAGGTGACTGATGTTTCTGGTGTTAGTATTACTGACAGGTGACTGATGATCCTGCTGTTAGTGTTACTGACAGGTGACTGATGTTCCTGGTGTTAGTGTTACTGACAGGTGACTGAAGCTTCCTGGTGTTAGTATTACTGACAGGTGACTGATGGTTCTGGTGTTAGTATTACTGACAGGTGACTGATGTCTCTGGTGTTAGTATTACTGACAGGTGACTGAAGCTTCCTGGTGTTAGTATTACTGACAGGTGACTGATGTTCCTGGTGTTAGTATTACTGACAGGTGACTGATGTCTCTGGTGTTAGTATTACTGACAGGTGACTGAAGCTTCCTGGTCTTAGTATTACTGACAGGTGACTGAAGCTTCCTGGTGATAGTATTACTGACAGGTGACTGATGTTCCTGGTGTTAGTATTACTGACAGGTGACTGATGTCTCTGGTGTTAGTATTACTGACAGGTGACTGAAGCTTCGTGGTGTTAGTATTACTGACAGGTGACTGATGTTCCTGGTGTTAGTATTACTGACAGGTGACTGATGTCTCTGGTGTTAGTATTACTGACAGGAGACTGAAGCTTCCTGGGGTTAGTATTACTGACAGGTGACTGAAGCTTCCTGGTGTTAGTATTACTGACAGGTGACTGAAGCTTCCTGGTGATAGTATTACTGACAGGAGACTGATGTTCCTGGTGTTAGTATTACTGACAGGTGACTGATGTCTCTGGTGTTAGTATTACTGACAGGTGACTGAAGCTTCGTGGTGTTAGTATTACTGACAGGTGACTGATGTTCCTGGTGTTAGTATTACTGACAGGTGACTGATGTTTCTGGTGTTAGTATTACTGACAGGTGACTGATGTTTCTGGTGTTAGTATTACTGACAGGTGACTGATGTTCCTGGTGTTAGTATTACTGACAGGTGACTGATGTTCCTGGTGTTAGTATTACTGACAGGTGACTGATGTTCCTGGTGTTAGTATTACTGACAGGTGACTGATGTTCCTGGTGTTAGTATTACTGACAGGTGACTGATGTTCCTGGTGTTAGTATTACTGACAGGTGACTGATGTTCCTGGTGTTAGTGTTACTGACAGGTGACTGATGTTCCTGGTGTTAGTATTACTGACAGGTGACTGATGTTCCTGGTGTTAGTGTTACTGACAGGTGACTGATGTTCCTGGTGTTAGTATTACTGACAGGTGACTGATGTTCCTGGTGTTAGTATTACTGACAGGTGACTGATGTTCCTGGTGTTAATGTTACTGACAGGTGACTGATGTTCCTGGTGTTAGTGTTACTGACAGGTGACTGATGTTTCTGGTGTTAGTATTACTGACAGGTGACTGATGTTCCTGGTGTTAGTGTTACTGACAGGTGACTGATGTTCCTGGTGTTAGTATTACTGACAGGTGACTGATATTCCTGGTGTTAGTATTACTGACAGGTGACTGATGTTCCTGGTGTTAGTATTACTGACAGGTGACTGATGTTCCTGGTGTTAGTGTTACTGATAGGTGACTGATGTTCCTGGTGTTAGTGTTACTGACAGGTGACTGATGTTCCTGGTGTTAGTATTACTGACAGGTGACTGATGTTCCTGGTGTTAGTATTACTGACAGGTGACTGAAGCTTCCTGGTGTTAGTATTACTGACAGGTGACTGATGTCCCTGGTGTTAGTATTACTGACAGGTGACTGATGTCCCTGGTGTTAGTATTACTGACAGGTGACTGATGTTTCTGGTGTTAGTATTACTGACAGGTGACTGATGTTTCTGGTGTTAGTATTACTGACAGGTGACTGATGTCCCTGGTGTTAGTATTACTGACAGGTGACTGATTTTCCTGGTGTTAGTATTACTGACAGGTGACTGATGTCCCTGGTGTTAGTATTACTGACAGGTGACTGATGTTCCTGGTGTTAGTATTACTGACAGGTGACTGATGTTCCTGGTGTTAGTGTTACTGACAGGTGACTGATGTTCCTGGTGTTAGTGTTACTGACAGGTGACTGATGTCCCTGGTGTTAGTATTACTGACAGGTGACTGATGTTCCTGGTGTTAGTATTACTGACAGGTGACTGATGTTCCTGGTGTTAGTATTACTGACAGGTGACTGATGTTCCTGGTGTTAGTGTTACTGACAGGTGACTGATGTTCCTGATGTTAGTATTACTGACAGGTGACTGATGTCCCTGGTGTTAGTATTACTGACAGGTGACTGATGTTCCTGGTGTTAGTATTACTGACAGGTGACTGATGTTCTGGTGTTAGTATTACTGACAGGTGACTGATGTTCCTGGTGTTAGTATTACTGACAGGTGACTGATGTTTCCTGGTGTTAGTATTACTGACAGGTGACTGATGTTCTGGTGTTAGTATTACTGACAGGTGACTGATGTTCCTGGTGTTAGTATTACTGACAGGTGACTGATGTTCTGGTGTTAGTATTACTGACAGGTGACTGATGTTCTGGTGTTAGTATTACTGACAGGTGACTGATGTCCTGGTGTTAGTGTTACTGACAGGTGACTGATGTTCTGGTGTTAGTGTTACTGACAGGTGACTGATGTTTCTGGTGTTAGTATTACTGACAGGTGACTGATGTTCCTGGTGTTAGTATTACTGACAGGTGACTGATGTTTCTGGTGTTAGTATTACTGACAGGTGACTGATGTTCCTGGTGTTAGTTTACTGACAGGTGACTGATGTTTCTGGTGTTAGTATTACTGACAGGTGACTGAGTTCCTGGTGTTAGTATTACTGACAGGTGACTGATGTCTCTGGTGTTAGTATTACTGACAGGTGACTGATGTTCCTGGTGTTAGTATTACTGACAGGTGACTGATGTTCCTGGTGTTAGTATTACTGACAGGTGACTGATGTTTCTGGTGTTAGTATTACTGACAGGTGACTGATGTTCCTGGTGTTAGTATTACTGACAGTGACTGATGTTCCTGGTGTTAGTATTACTGACAGGTGACTGATGTCCTGGTGTTAGTATTACTGACAGGTGACTGATGTTCCTGGTGTTAGTATTACTGACAGGTGACTGATGTTCCTGGTGTTAGTATTACTGACAGGTGACTGATGTTCCTGGTGTTAGTGTTACTGACAGGTGACTGAGTTCCTGGTGTTAGTGTTACTGACAGGTGACTGATGTCCTTGGGATGTTTGACAGGTGACTGTTTCTGGTGTTAGTATTACTGACAGGTGACTGATGGTTCCTGGTGATATTACTGACAGGTGACTGGGTGTTCCTGGTGTTAGTATTACTGACAGGTGACTGATGTTCCTGGGGTTAGTATTACTGACAGGTGACTGATGTTCCTGGTGTTAGTATTACTGACAGGTGACTGATGTTCTGGTGTTAGTATTACTGACAGGTGACTGATGTTCTGGTGTTAGTATTACTGACAGGTGACTGATGTTTCTGGTGTTAGTATTACTGACAGTGTGACTGATGTTCTGGGTTAGTATTACTGACAGGTGACTGATGTTCCTGGTGTTAGTATTACTGACAGGTGACTGATGTTCCTGGTGTTAGTATTACTGACAGGTGACTGATGTTCTGG
>JARQOD010005013.1:0-50794 GCA_033576555.1 Oophaga sylvatica
CCCCGGGTTTTGCTTTTTTTTCTCCTCAGCCCTAAACATAACAGTCTCCCTTCTGCTCTTTTTCCCAGGCCTCCCCGGCTGTTTTAAAACCCGGGCCCCTCTCCTCTTACCCCCCTTTAAATTTCCTCAGGGGTCTCCTCTTGCTGCTGTTTTTTTTCCTCATCCCTTTCCTCTGTGCCCCCCTTTTTTAAAACCTCCCTGCCCCATCTGTGCTCCTCTTTTCCTCAGGCCGACTCCGCGTGCTCCTCTTTATCCTCACCCCTCTCCCTGTGCTCCTCTTTTACCTAAAGGGGGTCTCCTCTATCTCTCTTTTTCCTCAGGCCATCCCTCTATCTGCTCTTTATCCTCAGGGGGGCCCTCTATCCCTGCTCTTTATCCCCCAGGTTGTCTCCTCTACTGCTTTTTAAATCCTCAGGCCCCCCCCCCCTTCCCCAGGGCTGCCTTTATCCTGGGGGCCCCTCCTCTGGCGCTCTTTATCCTCACCATCTCCTCTGTGCGGGCTTTTTTTCTTCTCTTGCTGCTTTTTGGGTCTTCAGGCGTCCTTCCTGGCTCTTTATCCTCGGGGCCCTCCATTTTTCCGCTCTTTACCCAAAGGGTGTCTCCTCTGTGCTGCTTTTTTCCTCAGGACGCCCTCTTCTCCTGCTCTTTTTTCCCAGGCCTCTCCTTGTGCTGCTCTTTGCTCCCTGGGGCTGCTCTTTTTTTCCCCAGGCCGTCTCCTCTTTGCTGCTCTTTATCCTCAGGCCATCCCTCTGTGCCCTCTTTTTCCTCATACTCTCCTCTATGGGGCCCCTTTTCCCGGGCCTCTCCCCCTGTGCTGCTCTTTGTCTCCCCTGGCTGCTCTTTACCTCAGGCCTCTCCTCTTTGCTCTCTTTATCCTCGGGGCCATCTCCTCTTGCTCCCCTTTTTATCCCCCCCGTCTCCCTCTATGCTGCTTTTTTTTCCCAAAGGCCCTTTTTCTCCTTTTTTAGGTTTTCCTTTTTTTTCTTCAGGCCTTTCCCCTTCGGCTGCTTTTTGTCTTCAGGTTTACCTTCTTCGGGCCCCTTTTTCTTTAGCCTCTCCTCTTGTTTCCCTTTTTTTCCCCCCCCCCCTCTTTTCCCCTTTTTTTTCCCTCAGGCCTCTCCTCTTGCTTCCCCTTTTTCCCTTTATCCCTTCTCCCCTAGGGGGCTGCCTTTTTTTCCCCCGGGGCCCCCCCCTTTTGGGGCTCCCTCTTTTATCGGGGGCCAGGGGGCCCCCCCTGTGGGGACTGCAGACGGGATTTTTCTGTACCCAAGTAAAACGGGGACCCCCCCTTAAGGGGTGGCTGCAGACAGGTTTTCTTATCATTAAAATCCCCCCCTTTAATAACAGGGACCCCCCCCCCTTGGGGCTGCAGACAGGACTTTTCATGTACTCTTATAAAAGGGACCCCCCTAGGGGTGACTCCCAACAGGATTTATCTTTTTTTGTATACAGGGCCCCCCTTTAGGGGGGCTGCAGAAAAAAAATTTTTCTTTTACCCGTATACGGGGGCCCCCCCCAGGGTAACTGCAAACGGGATTTTAATGTTTCCCTTTTCGGGGAAGCCCCCCCTTTTGGTGACTGCAGAAAAGGATCTTTTCTTTGACTCTGATACAAGGGGGCCCCCCCCAGTGGTGACTGAAAGGGGGGCTTTTCATGTATCTCTTTTTTTCAGGGCCCCCCTAGGGGTAAACTGCAGACAGAACTTATCTGTATCCGTATACGGGAAGCCCCCCTAGTGGGGGCGAAAGACAAAATCTTTTTCTTTGTACTCTGTTTCAGGGTTTCCCCTAGGGGTGACTGCAGAGGGGGACTTATAAAGTATCTCTGAAAACAGGGAGCTCCCCCTAGTGGGGCGCGACGGGAAACTTATTTATCTCTGTATGGGGGGCTCCCCCTGGGGGGCCCTCCCAACAGGATTTATCATGTACTCGGGTTCGGGAACTCCCCCTAGTGGTGGGGGCAGACGGGAAACTTACAATTTAAAAATTCCCCTTTTAATAAACAGGGGGCTCCCCCCCGGGGACTGCAGAAAAATAAATCATGTATATCTGAATACAGGAGCCCCCCCCAAAGGGGGGGCGGCAGACGGGACAATCTTTTATCTCTGTTTTCAGAAGCCCCCCCCAGTGGGACTGCAGACAGGATCTTTTCTGAAAACTCTGTAAAGGGGACCCCCCCCATTGGGGCTCCCGACGGGATCTTATCTGTATCCTGATAAGGGAGCCCCCCCCCAAGTGGTACGCAAAAACGGGATCTTACATGTATCTCTGTATACAGGGGGCCCCCCCAAAGGGGGATCAGCAAATCTTTTCATGTATCCTGAAAACAGGGAGCTCCCCCTAGGGGGGGGGGGGATGCAGACAGGATCTTCAGTATCTCTTATAAGGGAGCTCCCCCTATGGGGCTGCAGACGGGAATCTTTCAGTATCTCGGGAAACGGGGAATTTTTTAAATATAAAAAATACAAAACTTTAACAATTTAAAAAAGGGCCCAAAAACCAAAACCCCGAAAACAACCTCCCCCAAATTCCCCCCCCGGGCCCAAAAAAATCCGATACAAACCCCCCCATTCCAAAGCCCCCCCCAAAACAAAACCTTTTCCCTTTTTTCCCCCAGAGAAGCTTCCTCCTTCATTTTTCTCTGTTTTTGCACAGGGATTTTTCCCCCCGGGTCTCCCATTCCCCGGACTTTTTCCCGGGCCCCAAAAAGCTTAGGGGCTGCGATCTGAAAAGGGCTTTTAACCTAAAAGCAAACCGACTTTCTCTCACTTTTTTTTTCCCCCCCAGATCCCCCCCTCCCCAGGTTACGTCCCCCAAAGGGGGAAAGAAAAAATTTTTTTTAAAACACCAACACCCCTTTAAAAAACCCCAAAACCCACAAAGAAAACTCGGGGTCCACGCCCAAAAAGAAACAAAAAACCACCTGGCTTAAAACACATCTATCAAAACCCCCACAATTTTTTTTTTTCCAAAATATAAAATTTTTTTTTTTTTTTTTTTTTTGTTACACACAAAAAAATATAACAAACCACCCCAACCCCCTCCCACCCCATAAAACCCCCAACACAAAAAAAAATAAGTTTTAGGGGAACTCATGACCTCCAGGAACATCTTACAATAAAACGATCAAAAAAAAAAACCTAACCTCTATTTTTACAACATTTTCCCAGACCCAAAAGGGTTGGCCCTGTAAGCCCTAAATCGGGAAAATTTCATTTTCTGAAAAACAAAAATCACGTGAAAAGCCCTCAGCCCGACCGGGGAACCCCGGGAAGACAGGCTTCTATCCAAAAACCCCCTTACCTACCACCCCCCTACCTCCTAAACATCCGCCCTATTATCTACCACCTTTCCCTTCTGCCCTCCTAAACCCTACTACCCTACCAACTCACCGCGTGCCTACCAAACTGCCCTCCCCCTGCCTTTTCCCTAACTATCTACCCCCCCCACTGAGCACTACCGGGCCCTCCCATTTTCCTGCTTATAAAGGCCCCGGGGGGAAACATTAAATGAGAACCCCTCCAAGAAGAGAGGCCCCTCCTGAACCCCGGGCCTTTTCAACCCAGAGAGCGCACCTTCACCGGGGCCACCCAAATTTTCCTAAAAACCTCGCCCGGGGGGGAAAATTTTTCTGTTTGATTGACACTAACACCTGCTTTTCCAGGGAAAAAAACCCCTGACGCAAAAACGGGACTAAAATAAGTCCCCGATCTCCCCCCCCCGGGGATCCGAAGCCCCATACGCCCACCCCAAAAAGGAAAGGGGGGCCAAACCCGGGAGCCACCCAATGGAAGCACCCACCCTGTGTAGACCCCGGCAAAAAAGGGGAACGAAGGGGGAAGTCCCCCCAGCTTTCCCGTGTCCAACACTCCTAAAGGGGGAAAACCCCCCGATCTTCGGGTTCCTACACTTCAGGTTGTCCCTTACAACAGTTTCCCGGGAACACGCCAAGCCAAGCCCAAAACCCAAAGGGGGACCCGTGCAAATTCAATAACCTCACCCCCCCGCCCCCAGACCCCAAACGGGGGCAACCCTTGAGCACCAGGGGCCCTTCGGGAAAAAGGGGTAAACGGGACCCCCTTAAAGGGAAATTTTTCCTCGACATGGCCCCGACTCCCACTTTTCCAGCCCCCCCCCGGGGGATCCCTTCAAAAACCGGGGAAAGCGAACCCGGGGAGATGCCCATGCGGGGTCGCGGGGCCCCCTTTTTCCCTTCCCCCTTCTCCCTTCCGGAAAAGAAGGGGCCCCCCCCTCCCCGCAGGAAAAAACCCACGGAGGGGCCCTCTGCCCCAAGGGTTGGGGATTTAGTTTTTGAAAAAAGGGTTTTACAAAAAACACCACTGGGTTGACCATACCCACCCCCTTTCCCTTTTTTCGAAAATGGCCTCTTCCGTTTTACTATTTTTAGCCTTTTTCCCCCCTAATTTTTGGAAAAACAGGCTGAGACCCGTGTCCAAGGGGCCCCGGGAAACATGCAACCGCCCGGGAAATTTTAAAAAAGGGGGAAGAAAAAAACCCCCAAAAAACCCAGGCTCCCCTTTCCCCCTCAGGTAAAACCCCCAAACCCCTTTCCTTTGGTCCCCCTTCGGGGGGCTTTCCGATCTGCCCCCCCCAATTTTGCGGGGGGTAGTCCCCCGGGAAAATCATAAAAATTTTTTTTGCTGATCTGGGGCTCGGAAGAGGTCCGGGGCCCCAAAACCCTTGGGATCTCCCCCTCCCCCCAGAGACCTAATTTTTTTCCCCTAAAAAATTTTCCGGGGAACCCAAAGCCTCCAGAGCGCCCAAACCCCTCAACTGACCCACTCCCCTCCCACCCGAGGATACAAAAAGGGAAAACGTCATCACAAACCTACCACCCTCAGAGTGGGGGTTTTGGGGGCCCCCCCCTGGTCCATCCTAAAATCCCGCCAAGGGGCCCCCCTCAACCTCCTTAAAAGGGATCTACGCAAACACTATAACAGGGGCTAAAAGGGCACCCGGGGGACCCCAACCCCAAACCCCAAAAGGGTGGCCAGACCAACCCCTTCACGAGCGGGAAAGTCTCGGGGCCCCCGCATACAGGATTTTTAGCCAATTTACAAACCCCCCAGCAGACCGTCCCAAAAGGGCGGACCAGAGGTCCCCTGTTAACCCGACAAAAACCTTTTCCCCGACTAAAAAAAGGGAAGTACCCCTTTTTCCCGGGCCCCCCCCTACCCTGCCCACTGCCTCTCGGGCACCGAGTACTGCACTAAAAGTGCTGCGGGGCCCCCAACAGAGCAATGCTGGCCCCCGAAAGGGGCCCGGGGGGGGAAACTTCCCAGCCGATTAAAGCACCTTTTTTAGAAAACCCTTCCCCGGGCCGTATTTAGAACCTATGGGGCGCCAAAACTCCCAAAAAGGGGCAAATCTTTTAAAACCCTTTTACAGGATAACGGGCACTGCCCAAAACCCGGGGGAAAAGGGGCCCCCCGGGGGGACACTCGTTAAACACCCAGTCAAAAGGGGGGGGGAAGGATCCCTAAAGGTCTTTTTAAAAAACGGGTTTAACCATGACCTGGGGATTTCTTAGGCCAAGCCCTCAATGGCCCTCGCCCCCTTCCTCTTCCCCGATTGGGCCCCTGTCAAAACGTGAAAACGGGGGGTCATCCCCGGGGGTCAGGGGGTTGCTTCGGCCAGGGGAAAAGGGGCCCACACCGTTCCGATCCAGATCCCTCCTTTTCCCCCAAAGGGGTGAGTAAAAGAACTTTATCCCTCCAGGATCCCTGATTTTTGGGGGTTTTCCCGGGAACCCGTATGTTTTATCAGTCCCCTTTACCACCTTTCAACTCACTGACATCTAAGTTTCTGTAAAGGGTTTGGGCGACGGGCCCTCCCGAAATCCCCCTCAAAAACCAAAGATGTTGCCCATCGAAAAACAAACCCCTTGAGTAAAGACTTCACTCTGGAATCTCCTCACGGTCCCCCCTCCATCCGGGCGAGAGGGGTTTGAGTTTTCCTCCTATTCCCGATACAGGGGTCCTGCTCACTCCTGGGCTCGAGGCGGGGGGAAGAAACCGAACCCGTTTTTTTCCCTTTAAGATCTCCCCCCAAACCCAAATTTCGCAAAAAGAGAAACCCAAAAACGGGCCTGGCTCTGAAGAAAGTTAAAGGTTTTTCTTTTCTCGCTTTTTCCCCAAAAGGGAAAGAAAACACTTCCAAAAACCCCCCCTTTCCCCTCCGAGGGGTTTTTTGAAACATTCAGAAAAAAATAAATCGAAAATGAGGGGGAACTCCACCTAAAAACCCGGGCACTGCTGAAGAGAAAGGCTCCCCTTCAAAAAAAAAAACCCGTCACCAAAACCTACAGCTCCCTAGAAAGGGGGAAATCACAGTGCCCCGGGGTTTTGCCGGGGGACATCCCCCCAGGCGGCGCACTAGCTAAAGCATTAAGAATTACATCATAAGCCCCGGCAAAGGACCTCCCCATCACGAAGCCTTGTTTCAGTGTTAAATCACCTCCAAAGACCACCTCCGACTCGTAAAAAGATTGGGGCCTTTAAACTTCAGGAAGAGACTTTTAAAGGTCCCACTTTGACGGGGGACCAAGATGTTAATGAGCCAAGCTCCTGTCCCCCATGAAGAGTCAAAAACCAGGCACCTTTCCCATTTCCCCTCATAACTCTCCGGCAAATTTTTTAACCGTTGCAGTCTAAAAAAAGGGCTGCCCCCCCCCCACACCTCGGGGCCCCAAAAGACCATACGGGGACCCCACCTCCCTCCTCTCCGCCTTGCGATGGCCCCCTATCCAAGCTGGTCCCGAAAAAAAAAAGCAGCCTCAAATGGGGGAAAAAAAAAAGGGCCCAAAAAATCAAACCGCATCTGATTTTAACAGCGAAAAAATTAATGGTCGCCAATCAACGGGGGGGGGTGCCGCCATCATGAGTGTTTCGAGTTAGAGGGCCCTTTTTTTCTTCCCCCCCCCTTTTTTTTCCTACCCCTCATCCCAGACGATGAACCCCCCCCTCTTTTTTTTAAAAGAGACAGATATCCATCCCCCCACCTCTTTCCCACCCCCGGGGACGCAGTTGGCCCCCCCCCCTTAAAAAGACATACCCCCGGGGGAAAAGGGGGTCCGCCCCTCCCAAAAACCCCCCAAAATTTTTCCCCCGGGAAAACCCACCCCCCCCCCCCCAAACTCACGGGGGCCATAAAGGGGGGTTGGGAAACCCGGGGTTTGGAAGGGGAGTCAGGGGGGAAAAAGATTTTGGGCCCTTTTCCTTTTGGGCCCCTTTGGGGAGGAAGAAATTTTTTCCCCTTTTTTCCTTTTTTTTTTTTTTTGGCACTTTTTGGGCCCCCTTTTCACCCATTTCTTTTTGGCTTTTTCCCCTCCATCCTCATCAAAACTTTTCCCCCTTGTGAGGCATCTGAGGATCAGCCCTTCCTCATTCCCCCGACTGATCTCCCATTCCCGGGTTCCCCCCGGGGCCTATAAAATGGGCCACGCCTCGGAGGAGGGGCAGCCTTTAAAACCCCTTTTTTTCCCGGGGCCCCCCTCCCCCCCGCCCCCTGACCCTTTGCCTGCCTCCGCTTGGGAAAAGGGGCCCCCAGCCCCCCACCCCCAAAAGGGGGCCCCCCCCCCCCTCCCCGCCGCCCCCCCCCCAACCCCCGCAAATTTTCACCGCCAAAATTTTCCCCACGGCTTTCCCCCCCCCCGGCTGGCCAGCATTAAGAATAAACCCAGGGCAGGGGGAAGGGTTTTACCTAGACACCACACAGTTACACGAAGACACCACGGGCCCGGGGGAGGTGACCCCCCCTCGCCACACAAGGCACTTTTTTCCCCCCTTGCAGCCCCGCAAAAGGGGGGAGGATCACCCCCAAACCCGTGGCAGCCCCCTTGGGGGCCCCGGAAAACCAGAATTTGACCCTTTTCCCCGGAAACCGGGGAAAGGGGGGTGGGTGACCCTCCCCCCCCGAACGCTTCCCAAATTACCCCTGGGAAAGGGCCACCCCCCTGACCAGATGCCAAAATCGCCCGTTCTTTTAGGGACCTCCCAACCTCGCCGTCCCGGGGTTTAACCGGGGCATTATGTCAACGCCAAAAGGGACCATTACTGTTAAAAAAGGGCCCCCTTTTTTGGGGCCCCCCTTTTGGGGAGAAATTGCCTCCCCGCAAACCCCCCCCCGCCGGGCTCCCCTTTTAAAACCCCTCAAATTTGACCCAAAAAAACTTTTAAGCCCCCCCTGGGGCCCCCCAAAGCGAAAACCAAAAAGGGGGGGGGCCCAAAAGGGTGATCCCAACAAAGATGTCAAAGCCCGAAGTCCATCTTTAGAGGACTTCACCCCCATTTGTCCTAGATGGACAGGGGCCCCCTCCCCCCCTCCAGCCCAAGACGAACAACATTTTTCCTGGAGACCCCCCCGCCCCCGGGTGTCGGGGGGACCACACGGTCCCCCCCCCCCTTTCTCTTTTGGGAAACAACAGACCCCCAAAAATTTTTCAGCCAGTAGGACAAAAAACCCCTCTCTTTTCCCCTACTTGACGGCCGCTCCCCCCTTTTTTTAGGCCTCCAGGAAGCGGCGGGGAAAAGCATCATTTTCCCCCCGGGCCCCAGATTGGGGGGAAACCCCCCAAACCCCACCGGGGGGGAGCCGCATAACTTAGGTGCCTGCAATGAGGGGGACGGGTGGAACCCCCCCTAATTTTCGAACTCTCAAAAAACACAGTCAACCATTCCCCCCCTCACTTCCCAGCCACACCCTTTTCCCCATTTTAAAAAATTTAAATTTTTTTTCCCTTTTCCCCACTGGGACCCTTCACACCAACCATACCTCCACAGAAACCACCCCTCCAACACCTACCCTTTACCATTGGGCACAGACACTATTCACCCACTTGCACCCTTCCATTATTTTTTTCATTTTTTTTTTTTTTCACTGCTTTCTGCTGGGGGGGGTTTCTATTTGCAGGCAAAAACCCCTTTAAGAGTGGATTGCAAGTTTGTTACCACACCCTCTTTTTGCAGAGCATTTGCGCTTTGCGACTGTTGCTTTCCCGCCTCTCCCAGAAATCTCCACACTCCTGTGTGCCTTCACCCCCCATTTTCCCCCCAGAACAGGGACACACATGCAGAGACACCGGGGGTGCCACCGGGGGCCCCGGGTTTTCGCAGCCATTACAGCCCGCACCTGAAAATGGGGGCCGGGCCCCTGAATTTTCCCCCCATCGATCGCATGGGGGGACCCCGACACCACACACACCCGCCGATGATCCCCCGGCTGACAGGGGCCCCCGCCAACACTGGGGGGAGCGTCCCCCCGGGGGAAAGGGACCCACACCCCAAACCCCCCGCGCACGGGTGCAGCAGGCGCCGGGGGCCCCCCGGGGGGTTTTTTAAAAAAGGGGGGGGGTCTGGGGACCCCCACGATCTTATTACCCCCCCGCCACAGGGGCCCCACTCCAACCATGCACACTGTCCCTCTGCAGCCGCATCCCACTTCCCCCCCCCCCGCTCTGCCACAGAGAGGGGGACCCGCCAATGACTTGATTTTCCCCCCCCCCCCTCCACCGGAACCACGCAGCCCCGGGCCGGGGGGGGTAGGGGGTTTCCCCACAGCGGACCGGGGGGGCCCGGGGAAAGGGGGACAAACACCAACCCCCCCGAGTTTTTTTTTTTTTTTTTCGTTTCTTTTTACCCCCCGGGGTGTCCCCCCAAATCTCCCCAAATTCTGATCAGGGAGCTCCCCTAGTGGTGGCTGCAGACAGATCTTATGTATCTTGTATACAGAGAGCTCCCCCTAGTGGTGGCTGCAGACAGGATCTTATCATGTATCTCTGTATACAGGGAGCTCACCCTAGTGGTGGCTGCAGACAGGCTCTTATATGTATCTCTGTATACAGGGAGCTCCCCCTAGTGGTGGCTGCAGACAGGACTCTTATAATGTATCTCTGTATACAGGGAGTCCCCCTAGTGGTGACAGCAGACAGGATCTTATCATGTATCTCTGTATACAGGAGCTCCCCTAGTGGTGGCTGTCAGACAGGATCTTATCATGTATCTCTGTATACAGGGAGCTCCCCCTAGTGGTGGCTGCAGACAGGATCTAATTATGTATCTCTGTATACAGGGTTCCCCCTAAGTGGTGGTGCAGACAGAATCTTATCATGTATCTCTGTATACAGGGAGCTCCCCCTAGTGGTGGCTGCAGACAGGATCTTATCATGTATCTCTGTATACAGGGAGCTCCCCCTAGTGGTGGCTGCAGACAGAATCTTATCATGTATCTCTGTATACAGGAGTCCCCCTAGTGGTGGCTGCAGACAGGATCTTATCATGTTATCTCTGTATACAGGGAGCTCCCCCTATGTGTGGCTGCAGACAGGATCTTATCATGTATCTCTGTATACAGGAAGTTCCCCCTAGTGGTGCTGCAGACAGATCTATCATGTATCTCTGTATACAGGGAGCTCCCCCTAGTGGTGCTGCAGACGAGATCTTATCATGTATCTCTGTATACAGGAGAGTTCCCCCTAGTGGTGGCTGCAGACAGGATCTTATCATGTATCTCTGTATACAGAGAGCTCCCCCTAGTGGTGACTGCAGACATGATCTTATCATGTATCTCTATATGCAGGGAGCTCCCCCTAGTGGTGACTGCAGACAGGACTTATCATGTATCTTTGTTACAGGGTGCTCCCCCTAATGGTGGCTGCAGACAGAATCTTATCATGTATCTCTGTATACAGGGAGCTCCCCCTAGTGGTGGCTGCAGACAGAATCTTATCATGAAACTCTGTATACAGGAAGTTCCCCCTAGTGGTGACTGCAGACAGGATCTTATCATGTATCTCTTATGCAGGAGCTCCCCCTAGTGGTGACTGCAGACAGGATCTTATCATGTATCTTTGATACAGGGTGCTCCCCCTAATGGTGGCTGCAGACAGAATCTTATCATGTATCTCTGTATACAGGGAGCTCCCCCTAGTGGTGGCTGCAGACAGAATCTTATCATGTATCTCTGTATACAGGAAGTCCCCCTAGTGGTGACTGCAGACAGGATCTTATCATGTATCTCTGTATACAGGGAGCTCCCCCTAGTGGTGGCTGCAGACAGGATCTCATCATGTATCTCTGTATACAGGGAGCTCACCCTAGTGGTGGCTGCAGACAGGCTCTTATAATGTATCTCTGTATACAGGGAGCTCCCCTAGTGGTGGCTGCAGACAGGCTCTTATAATGTATCTCTGTATACAGGGAGTTCCCCTAGTGGTGACAGCAGACAGGATCTTATCATGTATCTCTGTATACAGGGAGCTCCCCCTAGTGGTGGCTGCAGACAGGATCTTATCATGTATCTCTGTATACAGGGAGCTCCCCCTAGTGGTGGCTGCAGACAGGATCTAATTATGTATCTCTGTATACAGGGTGTTCCCCTAATGGTGGTTGCAGACAGAATCTTATCATGTATCTCTGTATACAGGGAGCTCCCCCTAGTGGTGGCTGCAGACAGGATCTTATCATGTATCTCTGTATACAGGGAGCTCCCCTAGTGGTGGCTGCAGACAGAATCTTATCATGTATCTCTGTATACAGGAAGTTCCCCCTAGTGGTGGCTGCAGACAGGATCTTATCATGTATCTCTGTATACAGGGAGCTCCCCCTAGTGGTGGCTGCAGACAGGATCTTATCATGTATCTCTGTATACAGGAAGTTCCCCCTAGTGGTGGCTGCAGACAGGATCTTATCATGTATCTCTGTATACAGGAGCTCCCCCTAGTGGTGGCTGCAGACAGAATCTTATCATGTATCTCTGTATACAGGAAGTTCCCCCTAGTGGTGGCTGCAGACAGGATCTTATCATGTATCTCTGTATACAGAGAGCTCCCCTAGTGGGGGACTGCAGACATGATCTTATCATGTATCTCTATATGCAGGGAGCTCCCCTAGTGGTGACTGCAGACAGGATATTATCATGTATCTTTGTATACAGGGTGCTCCCCCTAATGGTGGCTGCAGACAGAATCTTATCATGTATCTCTGTATACAGGAGCTCCCCTAGTGGTGGCTGCAGACAGAATCTTATCATGTATCTCTGTATACAGGAAGTTCCCCCTAGTGGTGACTGCAGACAGGATCTTATCATGTATCTCTGTATACAGGGAGCTCCCCCTAGTGGTGGCTGCAGACAGGATCTCATCATGTATCTTGTATACAGGGAGCTCCCCCTAGTGGTGGCTGCAGACAGGATCTTATCATGTATCTCTGTATACAGGGAGCTCCCCCTAGTGGTGGCTGCAGACAGGATCTTATCATGTATCTTTGTATACAGGGAGCTCCCCCTAGTGGTGACTGCAGACAGAATCTTATCATGTATCTCTGTGTACAGGGAGCTCCCCCTAGTGGTGGCTGCAGACAGGATCTTATCATGTATCTCTGTATACAGGGAGCTCCCCCTAGTGGTGGCTGCAGACGGGATCTTATCATGTATCTCTGTATACAGGGAGCTCCCCCTAGTGGTGACTGCAGACAGGATCTTATCATGTATCTCTGTATACAGGGAGCTCCCCCTAGTGGTCACTGCAGACAGGATCTTATCATGTATCTCTGTATACAGGGAGCTCCCCCTAGTGGTGACTGCAGACAGGATCTTATCATGTATCTCTGTATACAGGGAGCTCCCCCTAGTGGTGACTGCAGACAGGATCTTATCATGTATCTCTGTATACAGGGAGCTCCCCCTAGTGGTGACTGCAGACGGGATCTTATCATGTATCTCTATATACAGTGTGGTACACCAAAGGGGGTCTTGATGGATGGGAGATATATTTCTCCTAGCAGACTGGAGTTTGGTCAGGATTTTCCCTGATCTCAAGGACCTGTGATGAGGTCATAGTCACGTGATCAGGTCAGCTGATGTATACCTCACCTGAGGGTGTGGACTAGGCCTATAAAACAAGGAGCTGTTGTAGTTGGTGGGTGTGGAAGGAAGGAGTTTGGCTGGAGTCAGCCTGGAAGCTTGTTTTTGTTACAGTGTGTCAGTGTGCACCAGGAGGCGAGTACCAGACCACCCGGAATGGCACCTGGCGGTCTCTGCTGTCTTGCAGCCGCTTAGTTAAGCCGTCCCAAGCAAGGGTGAGTCTGGGACCAGTGGTTCTCCAAACTGGAGTGATTTATGTTCTGCTTTGATTTTGTTATCTGGACTTTTTGTTGAACCCGTTATTAAAACCACTGAACTTTGAACTAAAAGCCTGTGTGTTTACCTCATTACTGCGGCCCGGCCCTGCCTACCAGAGCAGATCCCTACAATTGGTGGAGAATGCGGGCAACGCAGTGAGGTCAGGCTGTTTTTTTTTTGTGGATGTTTTTTTTTCTCTCTGCATGACAGTAAATGTCCTGGGTGAAGAAAGTGACGCAAAACCCGGTGGATAACTGTCCGGAGATGAAGAGCACCGTAAAAATGCTTGTGGAGGCCGTGCGACAGCAGCAGCTGGCTATACAGCAGCAGCAGCAGGCTATGCAGCAGCAGCAGGCTATACAGCAGCAACAGCAGGCTATACAGCAGCAACAGCAGGCTATACAGCAGTAGCAGCAGGCTATGCAGCAGCAGCAGGCTATACAGCAGCAACAGCAGGCTATACAGCAGCAGGCTATGGAGCGGCAACAGGAAACCAACAATCTACTGATGCAACACATCACAGCGCCGCAGACAGCAGGAGCTGCCCCGGGACGTCAGGATGTCCGGAAAGTGGTACGCACAGCGATTCCGAAAATGGACAAGTCAGATGACGTCGAGGTGTACCTGGAGATGTTTGAAGGCGTGGCTGAGAGGGAGAGACTACTCCGGGACCAGTGAGCCGAGATCGTGGCTCCGTTTTTGGCTCCAGGACCCGCGAAAGCCTATAGAGACCTACCCCCCAAGCACCAGAGGGACTACGAGATCGTCAAGGGTGAGATACTCGCACGTCTTGGGGTAAATGTGTTAGTCCGGGCTCAGCGGGTACACCAGTGGAAGTTTTCCCCTTCCGAGCCAGCTCGGTCCAGTATTATGACTTGATACACCTGATAGAAAAGTGGTTGCAGCCGGAAGTGTTGTCACCCCGCGCTATGCTGGATCGTATAGTGACTGATAAATTCTGGAGAACTTTGCCCCACACCCTTCAAACCTGGGTTGGACAGGCAGCCCCTACTGATGGTCTCCAAATGGTAGACCTCATTGAAAGATATGGGGCTACCAAGGAGATACAGGGAGAGACTACCCGAAAGGTAATGAGTAAATTCCCCAAACCTTCACCCGCCGTTTGGCGAGCAGAGACTCGGAAGGCCGCCCAGGACGGGTCAGGGGACGAAAGGGGCCCCAAAATCTGTTGGCGGTGCCAAGAACCAGGACATGTGAGAGCTGATTGTCCCCACCTGACTGAGCCCATGGACACAAACTATGGGTATTATCAGTCTCACTATGCCGAACACATGTGTGCAGTGGGTAAACCAGAGGGACCCAATATGAATCATTTGTGTAAAGTGGAGGTGGAGGGTAACCCTGCTGTGGCTCTACTGGACTCAGGGAGTCTCGTGACCCTAATATGAGCCAGCCACGTCCAGATCAGCGAGTGTACTGGTCGGAAGATGGGTGTGTTGTGTATACATGGGGACCTAAAACATTATCCTACCGCCCTGGTGATGATAAACACGCCAGCAGGGAGGAGGTGCCACGAGGTGGGGGTGGTGGTGAATTTGCATTATGATGTAATAATGGGGAGAGATTTTCCGTTATTTTCTGTGCTTTGGCCTGTAATTACCCCTCCCACGGAACAGTCATCGGCACCAGTGGCAACCAGGTTGCATTCTCCAGAAATCGGGCATGAACCTGGTGGCCCAGAGGAAGATGTGCTGGCGGTAGGAGTACCTTTGCCTTCAGTGGAGGAAAACCCCTCTCCTATAGAAGTGTTAGCTGGGGAGATGGAAGATTTGCCACTGGGACCAAAATTGTCAGACTTAAATGTGGCAGGTGACAATTTTGGTACGGCGCAACTCCGGGACCCTACGTTGACTCGAGCCCGGGAAAATGTACTGGTTGTCAATGGGGAACCCCAACACCCCGGGGCAGCTACAGTATTTCCCCTATTCGAGCTGAACCAAGATTTACTGTATCGGGTTGACAAAATACATGGGGAAATTGTCGAGCAATTGCTGGTACTGCAGTCATATCGGAGGTTGGTAATGGACTTAGCGCATGCGCATGTACTAGGGGGACATTTGGGCCAAAAGAAAACCCTGGACAGAATTCTACAGCGGTTTTACTGGCTAGGGATCTATGAAGAAGTTAAACGGTATTGTAACTCTTGTCCCGTGTGCCAGGTAACCAGTCCGCAGCCTCATTTTCGGAGTCCCTTGTTGCCATTACCAATTATAGAGGTCCCGTTTGAGAGAATAGCCATGGATCTGGTGGGGCCGGTTAATAAATCAGCAAGGGGTCACCAACACATCCTCGTAGTTCTAGATTACGCTACCAGGTATCCTGAGGCTATTCCCCTGCGACACACCTCGGCCAAACTGATCGCAAAAGAACTCATGGGTATGTGTTGTGAATGGGTTTGAGATGAGTTCTGAGCAGAGACTCCCTCTGGTGGTTACAAGCGGTACTGGTCTGTTCAGTGAAGATTGTGAGGAGTGGGAATCAGGTGTTACTGACTGGTCTTATATAAGGGAGTCACCTTCCCATCAGGGTTGCCGGTGATCAATTGTTCTGGTCTGAATCCTTCATTCCTGTTTCCCTTGTAGCCTGCTGTGTCGTGTCTGCATCTCCTGCTAACAGATAAGACATTTTCTTCTTTTTGTTTTTGTACTATATTTTTGCATTTTGTCCTGCACTTCTTTGGGGGCCTTCTGGGTCCCCTTCGGGGGCTTTTGCCCTCTCAGTTTAGTTCAGCCACTGATGTTTGTACTTTTGCTTTTTCCAGTTTTTTCAGTGGCTGCTGTTTTGATTTTGTTACACCAGAGAACTAATTTAGGTGGTAGAGGTCGTGTGATCTCAGGTGATTTTGAAATTAGTAGAGTTGGTGCTTTTCAGGGTTTTCTGGGATTGCAGTAAGTACCCTTCCTATCCTTTTCTATTTAGTTAGTTTCTCAGGCTGTGACGAGGCGTCTAGGACCAACGTAGGAACGCTCCACGGCTGCCTCTAGTTGTGGTGGTTAGTCAGGGTACTGCAATCTCATAGATTCCAACTGCTCTGGTGTATTGCCTTTTTTACCTGCACTCCTCAGCTACCGAAACATAACAGTATCACCGGCCTAAAAATTGAAAATTGTATGGTACTCACAGAAGGGAAAAAATATTGTGAAAGAAAAAAGGTTGTCAGAGTTGTCAGAGATATTTTTCTGTTTGTTGCATTTTTTCCCTCTGTATCTCTGGGTGCTGGGGAGGATTTTTTCTCTCAATGGACTTTGCACGGTTGTCTGGCCGTGTGGATCAGCTTGCCACTGAGGTTCGGAGTATTGCTGCATATCTTGCTAGGTTGCCTGTTGTGGAACCTAGGATACCCATGCCAGATTTGTTTTTGGGGGATCGAGCTAAGTTTCAGAATTTCAAAAATAATTGTAAATTGTTTTTTGCCTTAAAATCTAAGTCCTCAGGAAACGCAGCGCAGCAGGTTCAAATTATCATCTCTCTCCTGCGCGGCGATCCTCAGGATTGGGCTTTTTCCCTGATACCTGGGGATCCTGTTTTGAGTGATGTTGATGCATTTTTTCAGGCTTTGGGGTTATTGTACGATGAGCCTAATGTCACTGATCAAGCTGAAAAAGCCTTGTTGACATTAAATCAGGGGCTTGATGACGCTGAGTTATACTGTCAGAGATTCCGTAGGTGGGCAGTCCTGACCAAATGGAATGACGACGCTTTGGCAGCCCTTTTCCGGAAGGGTCTGTCAGATAATGTAAAGGATGTTATGGTGGGATTCCCTGTCCCCTCTGGTCTCAATGATTCTATGTCATTAGCGATTCAAATTGACAGACGTTTGCGTGAGCGGAGAAGTATGCGTGGAATGGTGTTGCCTTGTGAACCAGCTTCTGAACCCATGCAGTGTGATAGAGTGGTGTCTGGGGCACAGCGTCATGAGTTTCGAAAGAGCAATGGGTTATGTTTCTACTGTGGTGATGCCTCTCATGCTATTTCAGTCTGCCCTAAGCGGGGAAGACGTTTTGCACGCTCAGTTGTCTTGGGTAGTGTTCAGACTAAGTTTTTATTAACTGTCACTCTGATATGCTCTCTGTCCTCATTTTCTGCTCAGGCTTTCGTTGATTCTGGAGCAGCTATTAACCTGATGGATTATGATTTTGCTAAACGTTGTGGGTTTCCCTTGATACCCCTACAGAAGTCTATTCCCCTACTGGGGATCGATTCTACCCTTTGGCTGAGAATAAACCCCAGTTTTCTACTCAGGTGATAATGAGGGTTGAACCTGATCACCAGGAGTGCTGCAAATTTTTGGTTCTGTATAATCTGCATGACATTATCGTGCTGGGTTTCCCTTGGTTACAGTCTCATAATCCTGTTTTGGATTGGAAATCTGTGTCTGTAACCAGTTGGGGCTGCCAATGTGTTAATACCAACACTCCTGTTTTTTCTGCCTCCCCCCAGGCTCAGGATGTTCCTGACTTTTTGATTGATTTTTCTGATGTGTTTAGCGAAAGTAAATCTGCATCCTTGCCTCCCCATAGGAGCTATGACTGCGCTATTGAATTAGTACGGGTAGTAAATTCCCTAAAGGTCGCCTTTTTAACTTGTCTGTACCTGAACATGACGCTATGCGGTCTTATATCAAGGAATCATTGGAGAAGGGTCATATCAGACCATCCTCTTCACCCTTAGGTGCCGGTTTTTTCTTTGTGGCCAAAAAAGATGGTTCATTAAGGCCGTGTATTGATTATCGTCTCTTGAACAATATTACTGTGAAATATCAATACCCGTTACCCTTGATTTCTGACCTGTTTTCCAGGGTGAAAAACGCTACTTGGTTTACCAAGCTTGACCTCAGGGGGGCGTATAACCTTATTCGCATTAAGCACGGGATGAATGGAAGACGGCATTCAATACCCCTGAAGGGCATTTTGAGTACCTAGTGATGCCCTTTGGGCTCACTAATGCTCCTTCCGTCTTCCAGTCCTTCATGAATGACATTTTCAGGGATTTTGTGGACAAATTTCTGATTGTTTATTTGGATGATATCTTGATTTTTTCTAATGACTGGGACTCTCATGTGAAACATGTTCGAACTGTATTCCAGATTTTGAGAGAGAATGCTCTGTATGTGAAGGGATCAAAGTGTCTTTTTGGCGTACAGAGGTTCTCATTTCTGGGATTCATTTTGTCCCCATCTGTTATTGAAATGGACCCGGTCAAGGTTCAGGCCATCTGTGATTGGGTCCAACCTACTTCATTAAAGGCTCTTCAGAGATTTTTGGGTTTTGCCAATTTTTATCGTAAATTTATTGGTAATTTCTCGGTTATTGTTAAACCATTAACTGATTTGACCAGAAAGGGTTCTGATGTGGTGAATTGGCCTCCTGAGGCAGTCTCTGCGTTTCAGGAACTTAAGCAGAGATTCACTTCTGCTCCTGTTCTACGGCAGCCTGATGTTTCTCTGCCATTTCAGGTGGAGGTTGATGCCTCTGAAATTGGGGCAGGTGCCGTTTTGTCCCAAAAAGATCCAGAGACCTCTAAAAGTAACCCTTGTGCCTTTTTCTCTCGAAAATTTTCTCCTACTGAACGTAATTATGACGTGGGTAATCGGGAGTTATTGGCCATGAAGTGGGCTTTTGAAGAGTGGAGACATTGGCTGGAGGGAGCCAAACATCAGGTGGTGGTCCTTACGGACCAGAAGAATCTGGTCTATCTGGAATCTGCCAAGCGACTCAATCCTAGACAGGCCAGGTGGGCCTTGTTTTTCACACGTTTTAATTTTGTGGTTTCCTTTCTTCCTGGCACTAAGAATGTTAAGGCGGATGCCCTCTCGAGGAGTTTCCTTGCGGACTCTCCTGAGTTATCTGATCCTTCTGTTATTTTGAAAGAGGGTGTAGTTCTTTCCGCCATCTCGCCCAATTTGAGACTTGCTCTGGAGGGGTGTCAGGAGGATAGGCCCGAGTGCTGCCCTGTTGGAAAATTGTTTGTCCCGGACCAGTGGAAAAAGAGTGTGATGTCTGAGATTCATTGTTCCGCATTGGCTGGGCATCCCGGAATTTTTGGTACCAGAGACTTGGTTAGTCGGTCCTTTTGGTGGCCTACCTTGTCTCGTGATGTCAGGGAATTTGTGCAGTCCTGCGGGACTTGCTCTCGCTCCAAGCCTTGCTCTCGCTCTAGTGGTTTGTTGATGCCATTGCCTGTGCCCAAGAGACCATGGACCCATATCTCTATGGATTTCATTTCCGACCTTCCTGTTTCTCAGAGAATGACCACCATCTGGGTAATTTGTGATAGGTTTTCCAAAATGATACATCTTGTGCCATTACCTAAGTTGCCTTCCTCCTCTGAATTGGTGCCGTTGTTCCTTCAGCACGTGGTTCGTTTACACGGCATTCCTGAGAACATTGTGTCTGACAGAGGAGTCCAGTTTGTTTCCAGATTTTGGAGGACTTTTTGTTCTAAACTGGGTGTTCAATTGTCTTTCTCCTCGGCATTTCATCCTCAGACCAATGGTCAAACTGAGAGAACAAACCAGACATTGGAGACTTATCTTAGATGCTTTGTGTCTGCTGATCAGGATGACTGGGTCTCTTTTTTACCTTTGGCTGAGTTTGCTCTTAATAATAGGGCTAGCTCTGCCACTTTGATGTCTCCGTTTTTCTGTAATTCTGGGTTTCACCCTCGATTTTCTTCAGGACAGACGGAGGCTTCTGTCTGTCCAGGTGTTGACTCTGTTGTGGAGCGTATGCAACAGATTTGGGACCAGGTAGTGGACAGGTTGTCCCTCTCTCAGGAGAAGGCCCAGCGGTTTGCTAACGGCATAGGACTGATGGTCCTCGGTTTAAAGTGGGGGACTTGGTCTGGTTGTCCTCAAAGAATATTCCTATGAGAGTAGCATCTCCTAAATTTAAGCCTAGGTTCATTGGACCTTATAAGATCATTGAGATTCTTAATCCTGTTTCTTTTCGTTTGCTTCTTCCAGGGACATTTAAGATCCATAACGTGTTCCACAAGTCCTTGTTGAAGAGGTTTGTTGAGCCAGTGGTTCCTGCTGCTGTGCCTCCTGACCCTGTTTTGGTTGAGGGCAATCTGGAGTATGTGGTTGAGAAAATATTAGATTCTCGTTTTTCTAGACGGAAACTCCAGTATTTGGTTAAGTGGAGAGGTTATGGTCAGGAAGACAATTCTTGGGTGTTTGCTTCGGACATCCATGCTAGGAGACTCATCCGTGCGTATCATAGAACTCATCCTGACCGACCTGGTTGCTCAAATGAGGGTTCGGTGACCCCTCCTCAAGGGGGGGGTACTGTTGTGAATGGGTTTGAGATGAGTTCTGAGCAGAGACTCCCTCTGGTGGTTACAAGCGGTACTGGTCTGTTCAGTGAAGATTGTGAGGACTGGGAATCAGGTGTTACTGACTGGTCTTATATAAGGGAGTCACCTTCCCATCAGGGTTGCCGGTGATCAATTGTTCTGGTCTGAATCCTTCATTCCTGTTTCCCTTGTAGCCTGCTGTGTCGTGTCTGCATCTCCTGCTAACAGATAAGACATTTTCTTCTTTTTGTTTTTGTACTATATTTTTGCATTTTGTCCTGCACTTCTTTGGGGGCCTTCTGGGTCCCCTTCGGGGGCTTTTGCCCTCTCAGTTTAGTTCAGCCACTGATGTTTGTACTTTTGCTTTTTCCAGTTTTTTCAGTGGCTGCTGTTTTGATTTTGTTACCCCAGAGAACTAATTTAGGTGGAAGAGGTCGTGTGATCTCAGGTGATTTTGAAATTAGTAGAGTTGGTGCTTTTCAGGGTTTTCTGGGATTGCAGTAAGTACCCTTCCTATCCTTTTCTATTTAGTTAGTTTCTCAGGCTGTGACGAGGCGTCTAGGACCAACGTAGGAACGCTCCACGGCTGCCTCTAGTTGTGGTGGTTAGTCAGGGTACTGCAATCTCATAGATTCCAACTGCTCTGGTGTATTGCCTTTTTTACCTGCACTCCTCAGCTACCGAAACATAACAGGTATGTTCTCTCGGGTGGGAATCCCTCAAGAAATCTTAACAGATCAGGGGACCCCCTTTATGTCAAAAATCATGAAGGAACTCTGCCACTTGTTAAGTGTTAAACAGTTGCGCACATCGGTCTATCATCCCCAAACAGACGGTTTAGTAGAAAGGTTCAATAAAACCCTGAATATGTTCAAAAAAGCAGTCTCTAAAGATGGTAAGGACTGGGATCTCTTGTTGCCATACCTGATGTTTGCAGTGCGGGAGGTGCCCCAGGCATCTACGGGGTTCTCGCCCTTTGAACTATTATATGGCAGACATCCCCGTGGCTTACTCGATATAGCTAAAGAGGCCTGGGAAAACCAACCAACTCCCCACAAAAGTGTGATAGAACATGTGGCCAAAATGCAAGAGAGAATGGAGACAGTCCTACCATTAGTCCGAGAACACATGGAAGCTGCACAAAGGTCACAGAGGCAGGTCTATAACCGGGAGGCACGGGTAAGGTCCTTTAACCCTGGGGATCGGGTGTTGGTACTTGTGCCTACAGTGGATAGTAAGTTCCTTGCAAGGTGGCAGGGACCCTACGAGATTATAGAGAAGGTGGGTCCAGTAAACTATAAAGTACACCAACCAGGGCGGAGAAAGCCAGAACAAGTATACCATGTGAATCTGCTCAAACCATGGAAAGACAGAGACCCGCTTGGTGAGGATTGTCCACGGCCTGCATTTCCAGTAGAGATGGCTTCCTTGCCTCAGGAGAAGGCAAGAGAAGTCCTCTCCGCCGTCAAAATAGCAGACACTTTGTCGCCCAGACAAGTTCAGGAAGTCCGAGAGTTTGTTAGCTGAAATACCGATGTTTTTTCGGAACTTCCTGGTCGTACCTCCCTAATCCAACATGACATTGTCACGGAGCCGCAGGCCAAAGTCCGATTAAAGCCATATTGGGTGCCTGAGGCCCGGCGACAAGCCATCTCGGAAGAGGTCAAGATGCTGCAGTTAGGGGTCATTGAAGAGTCCCAGAGTGAGTGGGCCAGCCCAATAGTCCTAATACCAAAGCCAGATGGGACACTAAGGTTCTGTAATGACTTCAGAAAACTGAATGAAATTTCCAAGTTTGACGCCTACCCCATGCCCGGGTCGATGAGTTAATAGAGCGGTTTGGGCAGGCCCGGTATTTTTCAGTCATTGACCTCACAAAAGGGTATTGGCAGGTGCCCCTAACAAAAGCAGCGAGAGAGAAAACGGCTTTTGTAACACCCGAGGGACTGTTCCAGTATATAGTCCTACCCTTCGGGTTGCATGGCGCTCCAGCGACATTCCAGAGGTTAATGGACGTTGTTCTTCGTTCTCATCGCCGATATGCCGCGGCCTATCTGGACGATATTGTGGTGTACAATACAGACTGGGAAAGTCACTTAGCCAAGGTACAGGCGGTGATTGATTCTCTGCGACAAGCAGGGCTAACTGCCAACCCAAAGAAGTGTTCCATAGGGTTGGAGGAAGCTCGGTACCTGGGGTATGTGATTGGGAGAGGAGTTATCAAACCCCAAATAAACAAAGTGGAGGCAATCCAAAACTGGCCCCGTCCCCTCACCACAAAACAAGTGAAAGGGTTTTTGGGGTTAGTGGGATACTACCGGCGGTTTATTCCCAATTTTGCAACCCTGTCGGCGCCGTTAACTGACTGCCTAAAAGGGAGGAAGTCAGTAATGGTGCGATGGAATGATCAGCTTGAAGAAGCGTTTGTAAAACTAAAAGGGGCACTGTGTGGGTCACCAGTTCTGATCACACCCGACTTCAAAAGAGAATTCATTGTCCAGACTGATGCGTCAGAGGTAGGTCTGGGTGCCGTGCTGTCTCAGGAGGTTAACGGGGAGGAGCATCCCATTAGTTTCCTGAGTCAAAAGCTTACTCCAGCTGAAAACAGATACAGCATTGTAGAGAGAGAGAGTGCCTGGCCATCAAGTGGGCACTGGAGTCATTGCGCTACTATCTGTTGGGGAGAACGTTTCGGTTGGTAACTGATCATTCCCCTCTGACTTGGATGAGTCAAGCCAAAGAGAGAAATGCACGAGTCACCAGGTGGTTTCTGTCTCTGCAAAATTTCAAATTTTCAGTAGAACATCGGGCAGGCAAATTACAGGGAAACGCAGATGCACTGTCCAGAGTTCACTGTATGTCATGTGTCCACCCTCCTAAGGTTGAACAAAGGGGGGAGGTATGTGGTACACCAAAGGGGGTCTTGATGGATGGAAGATATATTTCTCCTAGCAGACTGGAGTTTGGTCAGGATTTTCCCTGATCTCAAGGACCTGTGATGAGGTCATAGTCACGTGATCAGGTCAGCTGATGTGTACCTCACCTGAGGGTGTGGACTAGGCCTATAAAACAAGGAGCTGTTGTAGTTGGTGGGTGTGGAAGGAAGGAGTTTGGCTGGAGTCAGCCTGGAAGCTTGTTTTTGTTACAGTGTGTCAGTGTGCACCAGGAAGCGAGTACCAGACCACCCGGAATGGCACCTGGCGGTCTCTGCTGTCTTGCAGCCGCTTAGTTAAGCCCGTCCCAAGCAAGGGTGAGTCTGGGACCAGTGGTTCTCCAAACTGGAGTGATTTATGTTCTGCTTTGACTTTGTTATCTGGACTTTTTGTTGAACTCGTTATTAAAACCACTGAACTTTGAACTAAAAGCCTGTGTGTATGCCTCATTACTGCGGACCGGCCTCTGCCTACCAGAGCGGATCCCTACAACAGGGAGCTCCCCCTAGAAGTGGCTGCAGACAGGATCTTATGTATCTTTGTATACAGAGAGCTCCCCCTAGTGGTGGCTGCAGACAGGATCTTATCATGTATCTCTGTATACAGGGAGCTCCTCCTAGTGGTGACTGCAGACAGGATCTTATGTATCTCTGTATACAGGGATCTCCCCCTAGTGGTGGCTGCAGACAGGATCTTATCATGTATCTCTGTATACAGGGAGCTCCCCCTAGTGGTGACTACCGACAGGCTCTTATAATGTATCTCTGTATACAGGGAGCTCCCCCTAGTGGTGACAGCAGACAGGATCTTATCATGTATCTCTGTACACTGGAAGCTCCCCCTAGTGGTGGCTGCAGACAGGATCTTATCATGTATCTCTGTATACAGGAAGTTCCCCCTAGTGGTGGCTGCAGACAGGATCTAATTATGTATCTCTGTATACAGGGTGCTCCCCCTAGTGGTGGCTGCAGACAGAATCTTATCATATATCTCTGTATACAGGGAGTTCCTCCTAGTGGTGACTGCAGACAGGATCTTATCATGTATCTCTGTATACAGGGAGCTCCCCTAGTGGTGGCTGCAGACAGGATCTAATTATGTATCTCTGTATACAGGGTGCTCCCCCTAGTGGTGGCTGCAGACAGATCTTATCATATATCTCTGTATACAGGGAGTTCCTCCTAGTGGTGACTGCAGACAGGATCTTATCATGTATCTCTGTATACAGGGAGCTCCCCCTAGTGGTGACTGCAGACATGATCTTATCATGTATCCCTGTATACAGGGAGCTCCCCTAGTGATGACTGCAGACAGGATTTATGTATCTCTGTATACAGGGAGCTCCCCCTAGTGGTGACTGCAGACAGGATCTTATCATGTATCTCTGAATACAGGGAGCTCCCCCTAGTGGTGGCTGCAGACAGGATCTTATCATGTATCTCTGTATACAGGGAGCTCCCCCTAGTGGTGACTGCAGACAGGACCTTATCATGTATCTCTGAATACAGGGAGCTCCCCCTAGTGGTGGCTGCAGACAGAATCTTATCATGTATCTCTGTATACAGGGAGCTCCCCCTAGTGGTGACTGCAGACAGGATCTTATCATGTATCTCTGTATACAGGGAGCTCCCCTAGTGGTGGCTGCAGACAGGATCTTATCATGTATCTCTGTATACAGGGAGCTCCCCTAGTGGTGACTGCAGACAGGATCTTATGTATCTCTGTATACAGGGAGCTCCCCCTAGTGGTGGCTGCAGACATGATCTTATCATGTATCTCTGTATACAGGGAGCTCCCCCTAGTGGTGACTGCAGACCGGATCTTATGTATCTCTGTATACAGGGAGCTCCCCCTAGTGGTGGCTGCAGACTGGATCTTATCATGAATCTCTGTATACAGGGAGCTCCCCCTAGTGGTGGCTGCAGACAGGATCTTATCATGTATCTCTGTATACAGGGAGCTCCCCCTAGTGGTGACTGCGGACAGGATCTTATGTATCTCTGTATACAGGGAGCTCCCCCTAGTGGTGACTGCAGACAGGATCTTATCATGTATCTCTGTATACAGGGAGCTCCCCCTAGTGGTGACTGCAGACAGGATCTTATGTATCTCTGTATACAGGGAGCTCCCCCTAGTGGTGACTGCAGACAGGATCTTATCACGTATCTCTGTATACAGGGAGCTCCCCCTAGTGGTGACTGCAGACAGGATCTTATGTATTTCTGTATACAGGGAGCTCCCCCTAGTGGTGGCTGCAGACAGGATCTTATCATGTATCTCTGTATACAGGGAGCTCCCCCTAGTGGTGGCTGCAGACAGGATCTTATCATATATCTCTGTATACAGGGAGCCCCCCTAGTGGTGACTGCAGACAGGATCTTATCATGTATCTCTGTATACAGGGAGCTCCCCCTAGTGGTGACTGCAGACACGATCTTATGTATCTCTGTATACAGGGAGCTCCCCCTAGTGGTGGCTGCAGACAGGATCTTATCATATATCTCTGTATACAGGGAGCTCCCCCTAGTGGTGGCTGCAGACAGGATCTTATGTATCTCTGTATACAGGGAGCTCCCCCTGGTGGCAGCGATACACGTGGGGCTTCCCACACCACATAGGTCCCGGGATCTTCTCCAGACTGCCTGACGCTTTGCACTGGACTGCTCCTCATGGTGATGTCATTGCCCCATGGTGTTTGGCTTGGATTTTTCTCGGCTTACACATGAATTACCAGCAGCACATAAGTCGGGCATCCGTCTTTGGTGGAACATTCGTGGTCTTGAGGAACACACCAGGACGGCTATTATTCCACGGGGGCTACGGGTTTCTATATTCCCCGCCTGGGAACCTACGTCAGCATTTAAACAAACATGGGAACAGGGTTTGATACGATGCTCTAATCTTCTTATTTCCATGCTCCTCGAGCATAAGGAACTACTCGCATCCACCAAGACACAATAAAGGATTTGGAAACCAAGCTCTCTACTTTTGATACCATCCAGGTTTCCACCTTTAAACAACTCTTAAAGATACGCTCGATAAGTTTGAAGCAGAAATAATCGCTAAAAACTGAACAAGTTCCAGAGGGACCGTTCTGATTTTGATAACCAGACTGTTTTCAAGTGGAAACATTTTGGAAACAAACGGCAATTCGATCATTCAGCTACAAGCCAGGCTGCCCCCTCTACAGATCCTCCTACAGGAGCCACCAGCTCAAGTGATATTTATCCTCAGGGGGAAGCGACCTGGATGTAGGACACGATGTGGGGAAAACACAAGAGTTCTAAGAAAAAGGACCAACTTCTACAGAGGACCCAAGTCCCCGTTCCGCCAGTCCCACAGAACTCGACGCAGATGACCACTTCCACCTCACTGGCACCTCAGGATCTGGATTCTCAATTGTCCTTGGGACCCCTTCAGGTAATTAATTTGTCTGAATATTCATTATCTGCTGCCGAAATGTCTGTTCTCCAGAAGGGTCTTACATTTTCACCCTCCAAAGCCCTGGACAAGTTTGTCCTCATTAAAGATCTTTTCTTATTCTGTCGCAAATTAGTTCTACAGGTCATCCATCATAGGCCCGAAATGGCGAACAGTCTGGGGAATGACGAGAGACAGGCCCTTCAGGACCTTTTTGATCTTTTACACGAAAATGTAGGTGGTCCAGGTAGGAGTGTTTTTCCCTACAGGAATAAATCGATGGTTTCTCCCTCTTTTTCCTCGTCCCTGGCATTAAGATTTTTTTTAACTTGCTAAGAGGGACGTTCTACGACTGCCTTCTTCTTTGGGGGCTCCCAGTAATCTCACATCTGATGAAAAAAGGGCACTCACGTCCCTCAAGAACAAGGACTTCCTAATTAAGGAGGCAGATAAAGGTGGGAATGTGGTTCTATGGCCAGTTCACCTCTACATGGATGAGGCTCCTAGACAATTGAACAACAAAAAACTTTATTCAAAATTGCCATCCGACCCCACTGAAATATTTTCAGCTAAATTTCATACCTTGGTATGCCAAGCTTTTGATCACGGCATTATCAATAAGAATACCAAGCAATACCTTGGGGTCGAATTCCCGGTCATTCCCACCTTTTATCTGCTCCCAAAGGTGCATAAGAGCTTATCTGCACCTCCTGGACGCCCTACTGTGTCCAGCATTGGGAATCTCTACAAAAGGGCCAATATCTATGTGGATTATTTTTTACAGCCCTTTGCAACTAATTTGCCATCTTACATTCGTGATTCAACCCATTTTATCTATTCTTGTCGTGACATTGTCTGCAATCAACGGACTGTTAGTCACCTGCGACGCTGAGTCGCTATATTCAAGCATTAGTCACCAAGACGGTTTGCAGGCAGTGGGCTATTTTCTTAATAAACAGGATAACCCAGATCACCTTCATGATTCCTTTTGATTGAGCTCCTTCACTTTATTCTGCATCACAATTTTTTTTTGTTCGACCGTTCTTTTTTCCGGCAGATTTCGGGCGTGGCGATGGGTGCACGCGGTGCACCAGCCTACGCTAACACCTTTCTAGGCTGGTGGGAGGATGCCATCGTTTATGCCTCTGATTTTTACAGAAGGAACGTCCAGCAGTGGCACTAATTCATAGACGATGTCTTCTTGGACAGGCACTGGACAGGAGTGGCACCAATTCATAGACAATGTCTTCTTGGACAGGCACTGGACAGGAGTGGCACCAATTCATAGACGATGTCTTCTTGGACAGGCACTGGACAGGAGTGACACCAATTCATAGACGATGTCTTCTTGGACAGGCACTGGACAGGAGTGCCTTGATTTTCTTTTCTCAATATTGTCTTGACACATTCCTTTTCTTTCACTTCAGTTACTTTTCTTGACTTGAAGTTCTCCATCCAAGAGAACTGTCTCGTCACGGACCTTTTCCACAAGCCCACAGCCACCAACAGCCAACTCAGGTACGACAGCTTTCACCCCCTACACACTAGGAGGGGTATACCCATTGGTCAATTTTTAAGAACTCGTTGCATCTGTACCCTTGATGAGGACTTTCTTGCACAATCCAGGACTCTCACAGCGAAATTTCGGCAACGTGGCTACCCTAAGAAATCAATTTCTTCAACTTTTCAGAGGGCCAAGGGACAAAATCAGGACTCATTACTTTCCCCCAATCGCTGCCCCCAGGATAAGAGTGTACTCTTCATTACGGACTACAATGACCAATGGAGTAAGGTGAGGAGCATTCTTCTGTCCCATTGGGACATTCTCACCACAGATTTACAAACTTCACCTTTGGTCATTTCACATCCCCTCATGACAGCAAAAAGGGCCCCCAATTTGGGGATATTCTCATTAGGAGTCACTTTGTACGCCCCTCCATTAGCTTAAATCGGGGCATGCGCTTGAGGGGTTCTTTCCTCTGTGGCGACTGCAGTGTCTGCTTATGTGTTCCCCCTACTAAGGACTTCTTCACTAATCCTTTCGATTCAAAACATTCTGGTTGACATCTAAGGGTATGTGCAGACGTTGCAGAATCTGCTGAGGAATTTTCGGCGCAGATTTTGCTAAATCGGCAGGTAAAATGACCTGTGTTTTACCTGCGGATTTAGTGCGGATTTGCCGCGTTTTTTGTGCGGATTTCCCCTGCTTTTTGAGACCTGTGGTTTTCTATTTAGAGAAGGTCTCACAACGCTGCGGAACTGCACAAAAGTGACATTTCCTGGGTTGACCTTCTTCGGCCCCGTGGATGGCTTCCGCAAAGTTATATTTATTACATATTTGTATATTTATCGGTTATCTTTAATTATTTCCTTTTTTTTCATTAGATAACAAGTAGAGAGGGAAGTGCTGAATTTGAGGCTGAAGACCTCTTCTCTTCTCTTCTTCATTGGGTTGCTAGGTTTTGACAACCTTCGGACTTACATTTGCCTGGATGCATGTAGAAGTATCTTTTCTATACGCTTTTTCCTTGCAGTCCCGCCCTCAATATTTGGGCACTTATATATTTTGCGCAGGTTTTCCATTTCTGAATTGTGTTTTAGCTTTTCTGTCCCCTCTCTTCACTAATCTCACCCAGTCCTACATGGGCCTTTGTTTCTGAGTTCAGCGTTTTGCGCTTATACATTATAACTTTGCTGTTTCCCAGTCTATGTCTATGTGTACACTCTGATTACTCGTGTTTCTTGTCCTGCGCGCTGCGCCTCCTTTACACCCTCTGGTTGCGGTTTTATCATAGTGCGCAGACTGATTACACATGTCATGACTGGGTCTCTTTAGCTCTGTGTCGGGAGCTCCCCTAGTGGTGGCTGCTGACAGGATCTTATCATGTATCTCTGTATACAGGGAGCTCCCCCTAGTGGTGGCTGCAGACAGGATCTTATCATGTATATATCCGTATACTGGGAGCTCCCCCTAGTGGTGACTGCAGACAGGATCTTATCATGTATCTCTGTATACAGGGAGCTCCCCCTAGTGGTAGCTGCAGACTGGATCTTATGTATCTCTGTATACAGGAGCTCTCCCTAGTGGTGGCTGCAGACAGGATCTTATCATGTATCTCTGTATACAGGGAGCTCCCCCTAGTGGTGGCTGCAGACAGGATCTTATCATGTATCTCTGTATACAGGGAGCTCCCCCTAGTGGTGGCTGCAGACAGAATCTTATCATGTATCTCTGTATACAGTGAGCTCCCCCTAGTGGTGACTGCAGACAGGATCTTATCATGTATCTCTGTATACAGGGAGCTCCCCCTAGTGGTGGCTGCAGACAGGATCTTATCATGTATCTCTGTATACAGGGAGCTCCCGCTAGTGGTAGCTGCAGACTGGATCTTATGTATCTCTGTATACAGGGAGCTCCCCCTAGTGGTAGCTGCAGACTGGATCTTATGTATCTCTGTATACAGGGAGCTCCCCCTAGTGGTGGCTGCAGACAGGATCTTATCATGTATCTCTGTATACAGGGAGCTCCCCCTAGTGGTGGCTGCAGACAGAATCTTATCATGTATCTCTGTATACAGTGAGCTCCCCCTAGTGGTGGCTGCAGACAGAATCTTATCATGTATCTCTGTATACAGTGAGCTCCCCCTAGTGGTGGCTGCAGACAGGATCTTATCATGTATCTCTGTATACAGGGAGCTCCCCCTAGTGGTGACTGCAGACAGGATCTATCATATATCTCTGTATACAGGGAGCTCCCCCTAGTGGTGACTGCAGACAGGATCTTATCATGTATCTCTGTATACAGGGAGCTCCCCCTAGTGGTAGCTGCAGACTGGATCTTATGTATCTCTGTATACAGGGAGCTCCCCTAGTGGTGGCTGCAGACAGGATCTTATCATGTATCTCTGTATACAGGGAGCTCCCCCTAGTGGTGGCTGCAGACAGGATCTTATGTATCTCTGTATACAGGGAGCTCCCCCTGGTGGCAGCGATACGCGTGGGGCTTCCCACACCACATAGGTCCCGGGATCTTCTCCAGACTGCCTGACGCTTTCCACTGGACTGCTCCTCATGGTGATGTCATTGCCCCATTACCTTTTCTTTCACATTGCTTTGGCACATGTTCCCACTTCCTCTTGCTGATTCTCGGTATATGCACCTTCTCCAGTTGGAGGGCTGATTATCTATCTTTTGATGGATTGTTCATTTGTTTTGCATCTTTGGGGCTCACTGGGGCCTCCTCTGAGTGTGCACTGGCGTCTTGTTATCTTTCTGGGGACGCCCAGATTAGGGGGTTATTGTTGTATGAGTGTTTTCTGTATCTGGTGCTGTATTATATGACATTGTTACCATATGGGACCACTGTGGTGTTTTTGCCTTTTAAATGTTTTTATTGTCAGTCTTTTTGTCCTTAATAAAGTTCATAATTATGTATTATACTTTTTGATCTATTATCTGGGGTGTGCGCCCTATATGCCTGCTCTTTTCTTCTTTTGCCATTATAACTTTACATTTATCATTGTTATACCCCATCTGCCACCTTTCGGCCCAAGTTTCCAACTTATCCAGATCCATCTGTAGCAGAATACTGTCTTCTCTTGTATTGATGCTTTATGTAGCCTTGTATCTGCAAATATTGATATTTTACTGTGTAAACCTTCTACCAGATCGTTAATAAATATGTTGAAGAGAATAGATCCCAACACCGACCCCTGCGGTCCTCACTGGTCACAGCGACCCCTGCGGTCCCCACTGGTCACATCGACCCCTGCGGTCCCACTGGTCACATCGACCCCTGCGGTCCCCACTGGTCACACCGACCCCTGCGGTCCCCACTGGTCACACCGACCCCTGCGGTCCCCACTGGTCACAGCGACCCTGCGGTCCCCACTGGTCACACCGACCCCTGCGGTCCCCACTGGTCACAGCGACCCCTGCGGTCCCCACTGGTCACACCGACCCCTGCAGTCCCCACTGGTCACAGCGCCCCTGCGGTCCCCACTGGTCACAGCAACCCCTGCGGTCCCCACTGGTCACACCGACCCCTGCAGTCCCCACTGGTCACAGCAACCCCTGCGGTCCCCACTGGTCACACCGACCCCTGCAGTCCCCACTGGTCACAGCGCCCCTGCGGTCCCCACTGGTCACATCGACCCCTGCGGTCCCCACTGGTCACAGCGCCCCTGCGGTCCCCACTGGTCACAGCGCCCCCTGCGGTCCCCACTGGTCACAGCGACCCAGCTAGAGAATATACCATTTATAACCACCCTCTGCTTTCTATCACTAAGCCAGTTACTTACCCATTTACACACATTTTCCCCCAGACCCAGCATTCTCATTTTGTGTACCAACCTCTTGTGTGGCGCGGTATCAAACGCTTTGGAAAAATCAAGATCTACCACATCCAATGACTCATCTTGGTCCAGTCTATAACTTACCTCTTCATGAACACTGATTAGATTGGTGTGACAGGAGCGACTCCTCATAAACACTGATTAGATTGGTGTGACAGGAGCGACTCCTCATAAACACTGATTAGATTGGTGTGACAGGAGCGACTCCTCATAATCACTGATTAGATTCGTGTGACAGGAGCGACTCCTCAATAAATCTAACTGATTAGATTGGTGTGACAGGAGCGACTCCTCATAAACACTGATTAGACTGGTGTGACAGGAGCGACTCCTCATAAACACTGATTAGATTGGTGTGACAGGAGCGACTCCTCATAAACACTGATTAGATTGGTGTGACAGGAGCGACTCCTCATAAACACTGATTAGATTGGTGTGACAGGAGCGACTCCTCATAAACACTGATTAGACTGGTGTGACAGGAGAGACTCCTCATAAACACTGATTAGATTGGTGTGACAGGAGCGACTCCTCATAAACACTGATTAGATTGGTGTGACAGGAGCGACTCCTCATAAACACTGATTAGATTGGTGTGACAGGAGCAACTCCTCATAAACACTGATTAGATTGGTGTGACAGGAGCGACTCCTCAAACACTGACTAGATTGGTGTGACAGGAGCGGCTCCTCATAAACACGGATTAGATTGTTGTGACAGGAGCGACTCCTCATAAACACTGATTAGATTGGTGTGACAGGAGCGACTCCTCATAAACACTGATTAGATTGGTGTGACAGGAGCGGCTCCTCATAAACACGGATTAGATTGGTGTGACAGGAGCGACTCCTCATAAACACTGATTAGATTGGTGTGACAGGAGCGACTCCTCATAAACACTGATTAGACTGGTGTGACAGGAGCGACTCCTCATAAACACTGATTAGGTTGGTGTGACAGGAGTGATTCCTCATAAACCCATGCTGATATGGAGTTACACAGTGATTCTCAGTGAGATAATGCAGAATAACGTCCCTCAGAAACCCTTCACATATTTTACCAACAATAGAGGTGACACTTACTGGCCTATAATTTCCAGGGTCACTTTTAGAGCCTTTTTGAATATTGGTGCCACATTTGCTATGCTCCAGTCCTGTGGAACAGACCCCGTCACTATAGAGTCCCTACATATAAGAAATAATGGTTTGTCTATTACATTACTCAGTTCTCTTAGTACTTGTGGGTGTATGCCATCCGGACCCGGAGACTTATCTATTGTAATCTTATTTAGCCGGTTTCGCACCTCTTCTTGGGTTAGATCGGTGACCCTTAATATCGAGTTTTCTTTGTCTCTCGGCATTTCATTTTCCACCGTGATTACCGAGGAGAAGAAGGTGTTAATATATTGGCTTTTTCCTTGTCTTCTACAACCATTCTTTCCTCACAATTATTAAGGGTCTACACTGTCACTTGTGATTCTTTTACTATTGATACAGGTGAAGAGCAGTTTGGGATTAGTGTTACTCTCCTTAGTAATCTGCTTCTCTCTTTCCTTTTTGGCAGCTTTAATTAGTTTTTTAGATAAAGTATTTTTCCCCCTATAGTTTTTGGAGCGTCAGCGGTGCCCTCCTGCTCTAGTAGTGTAAATGCTTTCTTTTTACTGGTAATTGCCCCTCTTACTGTAAGAGAAAGTCCTTACTGAGAGCTGGGAGAGCCGGGAAAAAGATGTAGACAATCCTCTTATCAAGCTGAGGTTGAAGTTTATGTAGAGATACACGGCAGAACAGGTACAGAGAGTCGGTGAGTTGAAGCATGCAGGCACAAAGCAGGGATTCAGACGGGCAGAGAGTCGCTGAGAAGTCTGGCGATGAAAAGGCTCCGTGCTAAATCATGGGTGCCTTTTTATACATAATACAAAGAAAGCTGCACCTTGCCGCAGAGGGCGTTTTCATGATAATCTACAGAAACATGTATTTTAGAACAAAGACTATAATGATATAATATGACTTTAATTAACTTTTCCACAAGCAACATTAAAACCCATAAAAGTCATTGTTATTTATGACTACTGTCCTTTATCTTATCACTGCCTCCAGACTATATCCATAAATTCAGGCATTTGACATTTTAATGAGTTTTGTTTTCTACCAATATTATCACGTATACACACATTGACCATATATTTGTTAACCCTATTCCCCTATTGATCCAATTTTCCTTTATGAACGTCAGCTAGGTTTGCTAACAGACATGATCTCATTTTACATTCTCCATCCACTTCTACAAAATACATCTTATTAGTTCTATTGTAAAAGTTGAATCTTGGTTCCTAACTTTTCACAAGATGGCTGTCTGGTTCATCATGGCAGCTCATTATGTTATAGCTGACCATTCTCTTACTTACTTCTTTGGGTTTTTCTTATTTCTTGTCCTTTTATTCCCACAAGGTATAAACCGCTTACAGGGCCTATTTAGGATGTTCATTTCCCATTTATTATCTGTATTGTTATTTCTGAGGACATTGTCCCAGTCACCCAGATTAAGGGCATCTCTAAGCCTGTCAGACTTTGTCTTCCTAAAGTTCAGTGTTTGTGACTCCCTGACAAGTTCCCCTAGCGAGAGACAAGTGACACTGTACAATTTTGTGATCACTATTTCCTAGATGTCCGACGAGCTGCAGATTTGTTATTCTGTCTGGTCTATTAGATAGTATTAGGTCTATATGTGCTGCTCCTCTGGTGGATTCTGCACCAATTGTGAAAGATGATTTTTCTTGGTTATTAGCAGAAACCTGTCGCCTTTATGGGTTTCGCAGGTCTCTGTTTCCCAGTAATATCCGGGTAAAGTCCCCCATAACCAGGACCTCATTATGGGTTGCAGCTTCATCTATCTGCCTTAGTAGTAGACTTTCCATGATTTCTGTTATATTTGGGGGTTTGTAACAGACCCCAATGACAAAGTTCGTTACTATTTTTCCCTCCATGCATTTCGACCTGTATGGACTCGACATCCTCATTCCCTTCGCTAATATCCTCCCTTAGAGTGGACTTTAGAGAAGATTTTCCATAAAGACAAACCTCTCCTCCTCTCCGATCCTTTCTAAACAGACTGTACCCCTGTAAGGTAACTGTCGTAGCTTTCATCTGACCAGGTCTCGGTTATTCCCACTGTCATAGTTACCTGTAGATATTTCTGCTTCTAGTTCTTCCATCTTGTTTGTCAGGCTTCTGGTGTTTGTGATCATGCAGTTTAGAGGATTTTGTTTTGTTCCAACCTCCTCCCTGTGGATTGTTTTAGACATTTTCTTACCTCCTTTCCGAGTATGTTGTCTGGGTCTCTGCCGCACCTCATATCCTTCATCACTATATTTTCTGGATTCATGTTCGTGTCTAACGTTTTTCTTCCCATCCCTGAGTTGACTTGTTTGTTGGGTTAGTGTACTATGGTCAGGGCCGGTTTTAGACAAAATGGGGCCCTGGACAAAATTCAAAGTGGGGCCCCCAATTCTGAAATATTCCACCAACAATACCGTTAGGCCTTGTCCATATAAAACACCGATAACGGTGTCACCAGTGTTTTCAATCAGTGTGCCGTCCGTGTGCCGTGTTTTTCTGGTATGGTTACTGGAAATGAAATTACAAAGCTTCTCAAATACTTTCCATGTTAAACACGGACGGCACACATACAGCACATGGACGGCACGCGACGGCACACAGACGGCATATTTACACGGACCCACAGACTTGTATTGGCCGTTGTCATCTGAGCAGCTGGGAAAACACGGACATGAGTGCAGCACCGTAGGTTAAATAGGGGACACGTGGCATCTGTGGAAAACATGATACCTGGTTGTGTGAAGGGCCGTACAGTCACATAATAGAAAACATTAGCAGAATTGCCGTCTTTTTCTACATCCTACCTCACAAACGGCAGAATAAAAAGCGTAAAAAAAAGTCCTACATGTCCCCCATACTACTCTGCGATATCCCCTATGGATCCTTGGCTGATGGTTCAGGGTCCTTGATGGTTATTTTTCACTTTGTAGCTATAATATAAGGTGCAGCCACAAGACCACTGCAGCCCAGTGCTAAGACTGGCGGAGACCCCGGAGCCACAAGACCACTGCAGCCCAGTGCTAAGACTGGCAGAGACCCCGGAGCCACAAGACAACTGCAGCCCAGTGCTAAGACTGGTGGAGACCCCCGAAGCCACAAGACCACTGCAGCCCAGTGCTAAGACTGGCAGAACCCCAGAGCCACAAGACCACTGCAGCCCAGTGCTAAGACTGGCAGAGACTCTGGAGCCACAAGACCACTGCAGCCCAGTGCTAAGACTGGCAGAGACCCTGGAGCCACAAGACCACTGCAGCCCAGTGCTAAGACTGGCGGAGACCCCCGAAGCCACAAGACCACTGCAGCCCAGTGCTAAGACTGGCAGAGACCCCCGGAGCCACAAGACCACTGCAGCCCAGTGCTAAGATTGGCAGAGACCCCGGAGCCACAAGACCACTGCAGCCCAGTGCTAAGACTGGCGGAGACCCCCGGAGCCACAAGACCACTGCAGCCCAGTGCAAAGACTGGCGGAGACCCCTGGAGCCACAAGACCACTGCAGCCCAGTGCTAAGACTGGCGGAGACCCACGGAGCCACAAGACCACTGCAGCCCAGTGCTAAGATTGGCAGAGACCCCGGAGCCACAAGACCACTGCAGCCCAGTGCTAAGACTGGCGGGGACCCCCGGAGCCACAAGACCACTGCAGCCCAGTGCTAAGACTGGCAGAGACCCCGGAGCCACAAGACCACTGCAGCCCAGTGCTAAGACTGGCAGAGACCCCCGAAGCCACAAGACCACTGCAGCCCAGAAGCTAAGACTGGCAGAGACCCCGGAGCCACAAGACCACTGAAGCCCAGTGCTAAGACTGGCACAGACCCCCGAAGCCACAAGACCACTGCAGCCCAGTGCTAAGACTAGCAGAGACCCCCAGAGCCACAAGATCACTGCAGCCCAGTGCTAAGACTGGCGGAGACCCCCGGAGCCACAAGACCACTGCAGCCCAGTGCTAAGACTGGCAGAGACCCCGGAGCCACAAGACCACTGCAGCCCAGTGCTAAGACTGGCAGAGACCCCCGAAGCCACAAGACCACTTCAGCCCAGTGCTAAGACTGGCAGCGACCCCCGGAGCCACAAGACCACTGCAGCTCAGTGCTAAGACTGGCAGAGACCCCCGGAGCCACAAGACCACTGCAGCCCAGTGCCAAGACTGGCAGAGACCCCCAAGACTCCTGAAGCCCAGTGCTGAGACTGGAAGAGACCCCCCGAAGCATTAGTGCTGGAGCCGCGGGGAATTTATCACTGCTGTTATGATTTGGTAGCTGAGGAGTGCAGGTAAAAAGGCAATACACCAGAGCAGTTGGAATCTATGAGATTGCAGTACCCTGACTAACCACCACAACTAGAGGCAGCCGTGGAGCGTTCCTACGTTGGTCCTAGACGCCTCGTCACAGCCTGAGAAACTAATTACACCTAAAGATAGAAATAGGAAAGCTATCTGCCCCGGAGCAGAACCCCAAAGATAATAGAAAGCCCCCAAACATGTAATGGCGGTTAGACAAGAAGAAATACTGACACAGAAAGAAAATAGTATGAGCAAACGCTGGGGCCCAAACTAACTAAATAGAAAAGGATAGGAAGGGTACTTACTGCAATCCCAGAAAACCCTGAAAAGCACCAACTCTACTAATTTCAAAATCACCTGAGATCACACGACCTCTACCACCTAAATTAGTTCTCTGGTGTAACAAAATCAAAACAGCAGCCACTGAAAAAACTGTAAAAAGCAAAAGTACAAACATCAGTGGCTGAACTAAACTGAGAGGGCAAAAGCCCCGGAGGGGACCCTGAAGGCCCCCACAGAAGTGCAGGACAAAATGCAAAAATCTAGCACAAAAACAAAAAGAAGAAAATGTCTTATCTGATAGCAGGAGATGCAGACACGACACAGCAGGCTACAAGGGAAACAGGATTCAAGGACTGAGACCAGAACAATTGATCACCGGCAACCCTGATGGGAAGGTGACTCCCTTATATAAGACCAGTCAGTAACACCTGATTCCCAATCCTCACAATCTTCACTGGACAGACCAGCACCGCTTGTAACCACCAGAGGAAGCCTCTGCTCAGAACTCATCTCAAACCCATTCACAACAGTACCCCCCCCTTGAGGAGGGGTCACCGAACCCTCACTTGAGCAACCAGGTCGGTCAGGATGAGTTCTATGATACGCACGGATAAGTCTCCTAGCATGGATGTCCGAAGCAAACACCCAAGAATTGTCTTCCTGACCATAACCTCTCCATTTAACCAAATACTGGAGTTTCCGTCTAGAAAAACGAGAATCCAATATTTTCTCAACCACATACTCCAGATTGCCCTAAACCAAAACAGGGTCAGGAGGCACAGCAGCAGGAACCACTGGCTCAACAAACCTCTTCAACAAGGACTTGTGGAACACGTTATAGATCTTAAATGTCCCTGGAAGAAGCAAACGAAAAGAAACAGGATTAATAATCTCCATGATCTTATAAGGTCCAATGAACCTAGGCTTAAATTTAGGAGATGCTACTCTCATAGGAATATTTTTTGAGGACAACCAGACCAAGTCCCCTACTTTAAACCGAGGACCATCAGTCCTATGCCGGTTAGCAAACCGCTGGGCCTTCTCCTGAGAGAGGGACAACCTCTCCACTACCTGGTCCCAAATCTGTTGCATACGCTCCACAACAGAGTCAACACCTGGACAGACAGAAGCCTCCGTCTGTCCTGAAGAAAATCGAGGGTGAAACCCAGAATTACAGAAAAATGGAGACATCAAAGTGGCAGAGCTAGCCCTATTATTAAGAGCAAACTCAGCCAAAGGCAAAAAAGAGACCCAGTCATCCTGATCAGCAGACACAAAGCATCTTAGATAAGTCTCCAATGTCTGGTTTGTTCTCTCAGTTTGACCATTGGTCTGAGGATGAAATGCCGAGGAGAAAGACAATTGAACACCCAGTTTAGAACAAAAAGTCCTCCAAAATCTGGAAACAAACTGGACTCCTCTGTCAGACACAATGTTCTCAGGAATGCCGTGTAAACGAACCACGTGCTGAAGGAACAACGGCACCAATTCAGAGGAGGAAGGCAACTTAGGTAATGGCACAAGATGTATCATTTTGGAAAACCTATCACAAATTACCCAGATGGTGGTCATTCTCTGAGAAACAGGAAGGTCGGAAATGAAATCCATAGAGATATGGGTCCATGGTCTCTTGGGCACAGGCAATGGCATCAACAAACCACTAGAGCGAGAGCAAGGCTTGGAGCGAGAGCAAGTCCGCAGGACTGCACAAATTCCCTGACATCACGAGACAAGGTAGGCCACCAAAAGGACCGACTAACCAAGTCTCTGGTACCAAAAATTCCGGGATGCCCAGCCAATGCGGAACAATGAATCTCAGACATCACACTCTTTTTCCACTGGTCCGGGACAAACAATTTTCCAACAGGGCAGCACTCGGGCCTATCCTCCTGACACCCCTCCAGAGCAAGTCTCAAATTGGGCGAGATGGCGGAAAGAACTACACCCTCTTTCAAAATAACAGAAGGATCAGATAACTCAGGAGAGTCTGCAAGGAAACTCCTCGAGAGGGCATCCGCCTTAACATTCTTAGTGCCAGGAAGAAAGGAAACCACAAAATTAAAACGTGTGAAAAACAAGGCCCACCTGGCCTGTCTAGGATTGAGTCGCTTGGCAGATTCCAGATAGACCAGATTCTTATGGTCCGTAAGGACCACCACCTGATGTTTGGCTCCCTCCAGCCAATGTCTCCACTCTTCAAAAGCCCACTTCATGGCCAATAACTCCCGATTACCCACGTCATAATTACGTTCAGTAGGAGAAAATTTTCGAGAGAAAAAGGCACAAGGGTTACTTTTAGAGGTCTCTGGATCTTTTTGGGACAAAACGGCACCTGCCCCAATTTCAGAGGCATCAACCTCCACCTGAAATGGCAGAGAAACATCAGGCTGCCGTAGAACAGGAGCAGAAGTGAATCTTTGCTTAAGTTCCTGAAATGCAGAGACTGCCTCAGGAGGCCAATTCACCACATCAGAACACTTTTTGGTCAAATCAGTTAATGGTTTAACAATAACCGAGAAATTACCAATAAATTTACGATAAAAATTGGCAAAACCCAAAAATCTTTGAAGAGCCTTTAATGAAGTAGGTTGGACCCAATCACAGATGGCCTGAACCTTGACCGGGTCCATTTCAATAACAGATGGGGACAAAATGAATCCCAGAAATGAGATCCTCTGTACGCCAAAAAAAACATTTGATCCCTTCACATACAGAGCATTCTCTCTCAAAATCTGGAATACAGTTCGAACATGTTTCACATGAGAGTCCCAGTCATTAGAAAAAATCAAGATATCATCCAAATAAACAATCAGAAATTTGTCCACAAAATCCCTGAAAATGTCATTCATGAAGGACTGGAAGACGGAAGGAGCATTAGTGAGCCCAAAGGGCATCACTAGGTACTCAAAATGCCCTTCAGGGGTATTGAATGCCGTCTTCCATTCATCCCCATGCTTAATGCGAATAAGGTTATACGCCCCCCTGAGGTCAAGCTTGGTAAACCAAGTAGCGTTTTTCACCCTGGAAAACAGGTCAGAAATCAAGGGTAACGGATATTGATATTTCACAGTAATATTGTTCAAAAGACGATAATCAATACACGGCCTTAATGAACCATCCTTTTTGGCCACAAAGAAAAAACCGGCACCTAAGGGTGAAGAGGATGGTCTGGTATGACCCTTCTCCAATGATTCCTTGATATAAGACCGCATAACGTCATGTTCAGGTACAGACAAGTTAAAAAGGCGACCTTTAGGGAATTTACTACCCGGCACTAATTCAATAGCGCAGTCATAGCTCCTATGGGGAGGCAAGGATGCAGATTTACTTTCGCTAAACACATCAGAAAAATCAATCAAAAAGTCAGGAACATCCTGAGCCTGGGGGGAGGCAGAAAAAACAGGAGTGTTGGTATTAACACATTGGCAGCCCCAACTGGTTACAGACACAGATTTCCAATCCAAAACAGGATTATGAGACTGTAACCAAGGGAAACCCAGCACGATAATGTCATGCAGATTATACAGAACCAAAAATTTGCAGCACTCCTGGTGATCAGATTCAACCCTCATTATCACCTGAGTAGAGAACTGAGGTTTATTCTCAGCCAAAGGGGTAGAATCGATCCCCAGTAGGGGAATAGACTTCTGTAGGGGTATCAAGGGAAACCCACAACGTTTAGCGAAATCATAATCCATCAGGTTAATAGCTGCTCCAGAATCAACGAAAGCCTGAGCAGAAAATGAGGACAGAGAGCATATCAGAGTGACATTAATAAAAACTTAGTCTGAACACTACCCAAGACAACTGAGCGTGCAAAACGTCTTCCCCGCTTAGGGCAGACTGAAATAGCATGAGAGGCATCACCACAGTAGAAACATAACCCATTGCGCTTTCGAAACTCATGACGCTGTGCCCCAGACACCACTCTATCACACTGCATGGATTCAGAAGCAGGTTCACAAGGCAACACCATTCCACGCATACTTCTCCGCTCACGCAAACGTCTGTCAATTTGAATCGCTAATGACATAGAATCATTGAGACCAGAGGGGATAGGGAATCCCACCATAACATCCTTTACATTATCTGACAGACCCTTCCGGAAAAGGGCTGCCAAAGCGTCGTCATTCCATTTGGTCAGGACTGCCCACCTACGGAATCTCTGACAGTATAACTCAGCGTCATCAAGCCCCTGATTTAATGCCAACAAGGCTTTTTCAGCTTGATCAGTGACATTAGGCTCATCGTACAATAACCCCAAAGCCTGAAAAAATGCATCAACATCACTCAAAACAGGATCCCCAGGTGTCAGGGAAAAAGCCCAATCCTGAGGATCGCCGCGCAGGAGAGAGATGACAATTTGAACCTGCTGCGCTGCGTTTCCTGAGGACTTAGATTTTAAGGCAAAAAACAATTTACAATTATTTTTGAAATTCTGAAACTTAGCTCGATCCCCCAAAAACAAATCTGGCATGGGGATCCTAGGTTCCACAACAGGCAACCTAGCAAGATATGCAGCAATACTCTGAACCTCAGTGGCAAGCTGATCCACACGGCCAGACAACTGTGCAAACTCCATTGGGAGAAAAGATCCTCACCAGCACCCAGAGATACAGAGGGAAAAAAAAAAAAAAAAATGCAACAAACAGAAAAATATCTCTGACAACTCTGACAACCTTTTTTTTTTTTTTTTTCTTTCACAATATTTTTCCCTTCTGTGAGTACCATACAATATTAAATTTTTGGCCGGTGATACTGTTATGATTTGGTAGCTGAGGAGTGCAGGTAAAAAGGCAATACACCAGAGCAGTTGGAATCTATGAGATTGCAGTACCCTGACTAACCACCACAACTAGAGGCAGCCGTGGAGCGTTCCTACGTTGGTCCTAGACGCCTCGTCACAGCCTGAGAAACTAATTACACCTAAAGATAGAAAGAGGAAAGCTATCTGCCCCGGAGCAGAACCCCAAAGATAATAGAAAGCCCCCAAACATGTAATGGCGGTTAGACAAGAAGAAATACTGACACAGACAGAAAATAGTATGAGCAAACGCTGGGGCCCAAACTAACTAAATAGAAAAGGATAGGAAGGGTACTTACTGCAATCCCAGAAAACCCTGAAAAGCACCAACTCTACTAATTTCAAAATCACCTGAGATCACACGACCTCTACCACCTAAATTAGTTCTCTGGTGTAACAAAATCAAAACAGCAGCCACTGAAAAAACTGTAAAAAGCAAAAGTACAAACATCAGTGGCTGAACTAAACTGAGAGGGCAAAAGCCCCCGGAGGGGACCCTGAAGGCCCCCACAGAAGTGCAGGACAAAATGCAAAAATCTAGCACAAAAACAAAAAGAAGAAAATGTCTTATCTGATAGCAGGAGATGCAGACACGACACAGCAGGCTACAAGGGAAACAGGATTCAAGGATTGAGACCAGAACAATTGATCACCGGCAACCCTGATGGGAAGGTGACTCCCTTATATAAGACCAGTCAGTAACACCTGATTCCCAATCCTCACAATCTTCACTGGACAGACCAGCACCGCTTGTAACCACCAGAGGAAGCCTCTGCTCAGAACTCATTTCAAACCCATTCACAACACACTGCATGCTAATTAATTTTACTTTCTCAGAAAACCCCTGTAGTGTCTGTTCACACGCACCATTTTTACTGTGGATTGATCTACAGTGTTGGCAGCAAATGTTCAGCGTTTTTGCAGCCTTTTCACTTGCATTTTTGTTTCCCATTCATTTGAATAGGGAAAAAAAGCTGCAGAAATGCTGAAAGACGACAGCAACAGATTTATTTTTAAAAAAAGTGTCTTCTGGCCGGTGTCCGTGTCTGGCTGGGGTCCGTGTCTGGCCGGGGTCCGTGTCTGACCGGTGTGCGTGTCTGGCCGCGTGTCCGTGTCTGGCCGGTGTGCGTGTCTGGCCGGTGTGCGTGTCTGGCCGGTGTGCGTGCCTGGCCGGGGTCCGTGTCTGGCCGGTGTGCGTGTCTGGCTGGGGTCCGTGTCTGGCCGGTGTGTGTGTCTGGCCGGTGTGCGTGTCTGGCCGGTGTGTGTCTGCCCGGTGTCCGTGTCTGGCTGGTGTGCGTGTCTGGCCGGTGTGCGTGTCTGGCCGGTGTGTGTGTCTGGACGGTGTGCGTGTCTGGCCGGTGTCCGTGTCTGGCCGGTGTGCGTGTCTGGCCGGTGTGCGTGTCTGCCCGGTGTCCGTGTCTGGCCGGTGTGCGTGTCTGGCCGGTGTGCGTGTCTGGCCGGTGTGCGTGTCTGGCCGGTGTGCGTGTCTGGCCGGTGTCCGTGTCTGGCCGGTGTGCGTGTCTGGCCGGTGTGTGTGTCTGCCCGTGTCCGTGTCTGGCCGGTGTGCGTGTCTGGCCGGTGTGCGTGCCTGGCCGGGGTCCATGTCTGGCTGGGGTCCGTGTCTGGCCGGAGTCCGTGTCTGGCCGGTGTGCGTGCCTGGCCGGTGTCCGTGTCTGGCCGGTGTCCGTGTCTGGCCGGTGTGCGTGTCTGGCCGGTGTGCGTGTCTGGCCGGTGTGCGTGTCTGGCCGGGGTCCGTGTCTGGCTGCTGCACTGGGACAGCGCGGAGTAGTATAGTAGACTGCACTATTCCACACAATAGTATATAAGGCCTTGTTCACACTGCGCTTCTGCAGTGCGTCCGGGGACTCTGCCTGAGTCCCCCTAAAATAGGATTCACATAAATCCCCGACGGGGCCACAGACGGCACTGACACAAGCAGGGGTCAAAGGAATTTGTTTTTTTTTTTCTGAAATTGACGGATTTATTTTCTTAGGGTAGCCGCACATGATCCGGAATCAGCAGTGCTTTGGACGCAGCACATGTCCGCTGCCGGCTACTGAATGCAGGTGAATCCTCCGTGATCACGGACCCGTGCGGAATCACTACGTCCAATACATTGTAAGGGTGACATTTATCTTGCAGACATTCACGTCTCAGCAAGATACATAGACATGCTGCGGTCTGGAGAGACGCTCTGCGTGTCCGTCTCCACGGGTGTCTGTGGACACATAGTGGGCATGGGGTTTCTTGACATCCCATCCACTGTGCTGTAACATCTGGACACTGCACAAGTATGCAGCGTCCAACCTGCAGCGATTACTGACCGTCTGCAGCAACCCTCAGAGTCTGATTGTGGTTTTTCTTCTAGTGTCCACTTTTCTGTGGCTGTTGGAACAGACGGACACGTTCAGAAAAAAAAAACATCACATGGCATTATGTGAGCTCCATTCCTGTCATTGCAATCTAATCCTTTACTTTCAGTGCAGCAAACTCACTCCAGAAGTTCATTGTGGATCTCTGAATGATCCAATGTTGTCCTAAATGACTACTGATGATAAGTATAATCCACCTGTGTGTAATCAAGTCTCCGTATAAATGCACCTGCTCTGTGATAGTCTCAGGGTTCTATTTGAAGCACAGAGAGCATCATGAAGACCAAGGAACACAACAGGCAGGTCCGTGATACTGTTGTGGAGAAGTTTGAAGCCGGATTTGGATACAAAGTGATTTCCAAAACTTTAAACATCCCAAGGAGCAATGTGCAAGTGATCATATTGAAATGGAAGGAGTATCATACCACTGCAAATCTACCAAGACCCGGATGTCCCTCTAAACTTTCATCTCAGACAAGGAGAAGACTGATCAGAGATGCAGCCAAGAGGCCCATGATCACTCTGGATGAACTGCAGAGAACTACAGCTGAGGTGGGACAGTCTGTCCATAGGACAACAATCAGTCGTACACTGCACAAATCTGGCCTTTATGGAAGAGTGGCAAGAAGAAAGCCATTTCTCAAAGATATCCATAAAAAGTGTAGTTTAAAGTTTGCAACAAGCCACCTGGGAGACACCAAACAGTGGAAGAAGGTGCTCTGGTCAGATGAAACCAAAATCGAACTTTTTGGCAACAGTAAAGGCAGCACAGCTCATCACCCTGAACACACCATCCCCACTGTCAAACATGGTGGTGGCAGCATCATGGTTTGGGCCTGCTTTTCTTCAACAGGGACAGGGAAGATAGTTAAAATTGATGGGAAGATGGATGGAGCCAAATACAGGACCATTCTTAATAATAATAATAATTTATTTGTATAGCGCCAACATATTCCGCAGCGCTGTACATTATAGAGGGGACTTGTATAGACAATAGACATTACAGCATAACAATAAACACAGATCAAAGTAGATACCAAGAGGAATGAGGGCCCTGCTGCTCACAGCTACAATCTATGAGGAGAAGGGAGACACGGAAGGTGGATGGTAACAATTGCTTTCATTGTTCGGACCAACCATAGTGTAAGAATCGGGTGTTCCTGTAATGCTGCATGAACCGGTTATCAGCCAATGTATGTAACAGTTGTGAGACAGTGAGAGTATGGGTGTTGAATGGGGTGTACATTTCACCTAGATACTGTGCTGACTGGTATAAGGGAAATGTATGGCTTTGTAAACCTAGTGGTAGAGAAAGGTCACTACACCTTACATTCATTACACACTTGCAGCTCAGGCCTGAAACTACTCAGGTGTTAATTAGGAGACCAGAAGTAGGTGTCTGCGAACACAGTCAGAGAGCTCGCTTCGTCTGGACACAGGAGGGGTCCAGGCACAGAAAGTGTCTCCAGGAGTTTGAGCTATCTCAGTCTGGGTGCTCGATGTACCCCGGACACAGGAGTAGTCTCTGTGAGAATCCATGCGGACAGCAGCTGAATAGGAGGGGAGCTCTCTCAAGTCTGGACGTTGAAGGTGCCTTCAGACACAAGGAGGAGACTCTGTGAACCTCCATGCTGGTAAATGCTGGTAATGTGAACATATGTGTTGTTTTGGCCCCGGCTGTTAGAGTCGGGACCCGGATAGATAGGGAAATCTATCTAAGTGTAATTAGTGGCTAGACAAGCCCAGGTCTTATGTTTATGATTTTGTTTTATATCTGTTTGCTGTGGACTTTAATAAAGCTGGTTGCGGCCAGTTTTCACCAGAACTGCTGTCTGAATGAACTGTTTCCGTGCCATTCTGTCTACCCGGATGGCGATCCCAGAGCTATATCCCTGAAAAGCTTACAATTGGCGGAGAATGCTGGGGCAGCACAGTGGCTGATACAATTGGTGCTGGAATGTGTGTGCAGCACAGTGGCGAGAGACAGCAATAAAGGTGAAGTCTGTTGAAGCAGCAGCAGAGAAAAAAAAAAAAAAGTGTGTCAGCAAAAACGTCTGATTGGAGCAGTCTTAAAGAGACAGTAGCCCTAATAGAGTTTGCAAAAGAAAAAAAAAAAAGTGTGTCTGCACAGCAAAGCTGAACTTGTTGTGGAAAAGACTGTGGAGTGTGCAGCAGCAAAGAGAAACGTCTATTGGAGCAGTCTTAAAGAGACAGTGGCCCTAATAGAGTTTGCAGAGAAAAAAAAAAAAAAAGTGTCTGCACAGCAAGGCTGAATTTTCTGTGGAAAAGACTGTGGAGTGTGTATGTCTTGAGTGAAGACTGCCGTTGTTGAGACAGAGAAGTCTGACAGCATGGATGACAGCATGGAGGCGCTGTTTGAACAAATGGCGCAAGTGAATGGGCAACATAAGACTGCCGTGGTTGAGACAGATAAGTCCGGCAGTATGGAGGAGCTCATTGAGTACCTGGTACAGGCCCAGCAGAGCATGCAACTGCAGTACCAGAAGCAGCAGCAGGAGAATAACCGGTTGTTGGAGCAGATTGCAGCTCTCAGCACCTCGTCCCAGAGTAATGTTGTGAAGGCACCTGCGTTGTCCGCTGTAAAGAAGGCGGTAAGACGGTCCCTGAAAAAGATGACACCTCGTGATGATGTGGAGGTATATCTCACTAGGTTTGAGAGATTGGCAGAGAAGGAGAATCTGCCCTATCTGAATGGGCCATGATGGTCGCACCCTATCTGATTGGAGAACCCAAAGGGCCTATGCTGACCTGAGCGAGCAGGACAGTCAAGACTATGCCAAGCTGAAAGCGGAGATTTTTACCCGGCTGGGGGTTACGGTGACAGCCCGTGCCAGGGGAGTTCATGACTGGAGATGCAGTTGGGAGTCTGCAGTCAGCAAACCTGATTATGGAGTTGGAAAGGTGATAGTGAACCGCTACACCCAAGCATGTCCTCCTAAGGTACAGCCAGAGGTCGGACAAGGAGACCACCAGGACGCCAATCGTCTGGTCAGCCTGATGGAGAAGGCCTTCGCCAGCAAAGACTGTCTCCGTGACCAGCCGTCTGAGAGGTCGTCACTTCAGAGTTCCCGGACGCTGAACTCTCGCGGTAAGAGCGTTCCAGCTGTTGGGGACATGGGGTATGCTGATAAGCGGGTTCAGGCCCGAGGGGACATGTGGGTGGAAAAGTGTGATGGACAGGGTTGGAGATGTCGTGAAATTGCAGCCAACTGTCCAATAGAGGGGGAGCCTATGTATTGTGATGTTGGCAGATCCCTCTCTCTCTGCGCAGAACCTGTGTGTGTGTCCACCTCAGCCGAAGAGACTGGACCACAGGTGTCCCCGGTGGTTGTAAATGACTGCCCAGCACAGGCCCTCTTGGACTCAGAGAGTCCAGTGACTTCCGTATGTGACAGCCTGATTGATAGGGACTTCATCCTGATAAGCACCTGAGTATGGTGTGCATCCATGGAGACACCAAAGTCTACCCAGAGACTGCCGTGGACTTGGTCCCCAAACTCGGGGAGGTTTCATATGAAGTGGGGGTAGTGAAGAACCTGGTGCAACCCGTTATATTGGGTAATGACTTTCCCGGTCTAAGGATCGCTGGGGGAAAAATGTTTCTGATGGACAGTGTGATGAGGCTCTGTTATGTTTCGGTAGCTGAGGAGTGCAGGTAAAAAAGGCAATACACCAGAGCAGTTGGAATCTATGAGATTGCAGTACCCTGACTAACCACCACAACTAGAGGCAGCCGTGGAGCGTTCCTACGTTGGTCCTAGACGCCTCGTCACAGCCTGAGAAACTAACTACACCTAAAGATAGAAATAGGAAAGCTATCTGCCCCGGAGCAGAACCCCAAAGACAACAGAAAGCCCCAAACATGTAATGGCGGCTAGACAAGAGGAAATACTGACACAGAAAGAAAATAGCATGAGCAAACGCTGGGGCCCAAACCATCTAAACAGAAAAGGATAGGAAGGGTACTCACTGCAATCCCAGAAAACCCCGAAAAGCACCAACTCCACTAATTTCAAAATCACCTGAGATCACACGACCTCTACCACCTAAATTAGTTCTTTGGTGTAACAAAATCAAAACAGCAGCCACTGAAAAAACTGGAAAAAGCAAAAGAACAAAACTCAGTGGCTGAACTAAACTGAGAGGGCAGAAGCCCCCGGAGGGAACCCTGAAGGCCCCCAAAGAAGTGCAGGACAAAATGCAAAAATATAGCACAAACACAAAAGAAGCAAAAGTCTTATCTGTAAGCAGGAGATGCAGACACGACACAGCAGGCTACAAGGGAAACTGGAATGAAGGATTCAGACCAGAACAATTGATCACCGGCAACCCTGATGGGAAAATGACTCCCTTATATAAGACCAGTCAGTAACACCTGATTCCCAGTCCTCACAATCTTCACTAGCACCGCTTGTAACCACCGGAGGGAGCCTCTGCTCAGAACTCATCTCAAACCCATTCACAACAGTACCCCCCCCTTGAGGAGGGGTCACCGAACCCTCATTTAAGCAACCAGGTCGGTCAGGATGAGTTCTATGATACGCACGGATAAGTCTCCTAGCATGGATGTCCGAAGCAAACCACCAAGAATTGTCTTCCTGACCATAACCTCTCCATTTAACCAAATACTGGAGTTTCCGTCTAGAAAAACGAGAATCCAATATTTTCTCAACCACATACTCCAGATTGCCCTCAACCAAAACAGGGTCAGGAGGCACAGCAGCAGGAACCACTGGCTCAACAAACCTCTTCAACAAGGACTTGTGGAACACGTTATGGATCTTAAATGTCCCTGGAAGAAGCAAACGAAAAGAAACAGGATTAATAATCTCCATGATCTTATAAGGTCCAATGAACCTAGGCTTAAATTTAGGAGATGCTACTCTCATAGGAATATTCCTTGAGGACAACCAGACCAAGTCCCCCACTTTAAACCGAGGACCATCAGTCCTATGCCGGTTAGCAAACCGCTGGGCCTTCTCCTGAGAGAGGGACAACCTCTCCACTACCTGGTCCCAAATCTGTTGCATACGCTCCACAACAGAGTCAACACCTGGACAGACAGAAGCCTCCGTCTGTCCTGAAGAAAATCGAGGGTGAAACCCAGAATTACAGAAAAACGGAGACATCAAAGTGGCAGAGCTAGCCCTATTATTAAGAGCAAACTCAGCCAAAGGCAAAAAAGAGACCCAGTCATCCTGATCAGCAGACACAAAGCATCTTAGATAAGTCTCCAATGTCTGGTTTGTTCTCTCAGTTTGACCATTGGTCTGAGGATGAAATGCCGAGGAGAAAGACAATTGAACACCCAGTTTAGAACAAAAAGTCCTCCAAAATCTGGAAACAAACTGGACTCCTCTGTCAGACACAATGTTCTCAGGAATGCCGTGTAAACGAACCACGTGCTGAAGGAACAACGGCACCAATTCAGAGGAGGAAGGCAACTTAGGTAATGGCACAAGATGTATCATTTTGGAAAACCTATCACAAATTACCCAGATGGTGGTCATTCTCTGAGAAACAGGAAGATTGGAAGTGAAATCCATAGAGATATGGGTCCATGGTCTCTTGGGCACAGGCAATGGCATCAACAAACCACTAGAGCGAGAGCAAGGCTTGGAGCGAGAGCAAGTCCCGCAGGACTGCACAAATTCCCTGACATCACGAGACAAGGTAGGCCACCAAAAGGACCGACTAACCAAGTCTCTGGTACCAAAAATTCCGGGATGCCCAGCCAATGCGGAACAATGAATCTCAGACA